>APFE031740906.1:29373-48989 GCA_000404065.3 Pinus taeda | reverse complement strand
TTCTTCATCAGCTCTAGGACTCAAAACTGAAGAAAGCTTAAAATGGGAAGCTAGTGGAACATTAACAGGTTTCACATTGTTCATAGAGAACTTTTCAAGTACTTTCTCCACATACTTTTGCTGTGACAACCAAAGCTTACCATTTTTCCTATCTTTGTGTATCTCCATGCCCAAGATATGTTTTTCTGCTCCAAGATCCTTCATATCAAACATCCTAGAGAGTTGAGCCCTTAACCTGTTGATCTCTTCCATGCTTTTGCTTGCAAAAAGCATATCATCAACATACAAAGCTAAGATAATAAATATGTCATTGAAACTTTTGATGTATACACAATGATCATACTCACTTCTTATGAAGTTCTGGCTCACCATGAAGGAATCAAACTTCTTGTACCATTGTCTGGGAGACTGCCTCAGACCATACAATGATTTCTTGAGCTTACAAACTAATCTTCTATTGCGACCTCGTACAAAACCTTCTGGTTGTTCCATATATATCTCTTCATTCAAATCACCATGTAGAAATGTTGTTTTAACATCTAACTCTTCTAACAAGATTTAAGTAACACAGTTATGCCAACAACAGTACGAATCAGAAACAAGTTTTACCAACGAGAAAAAATCTCATAAAGTCTATACCTTCAACCTGAGAATACCCTTTTGCTACCAGTCTCGCCTTATACCTTTCAATACTTCCATCAACTTTTCATTTAAGCTTGAAGACCCATTTGAATCCAACAACACTTCTCCCTTCAGGAAGCTCTAGAAGATCCCAAGTATTGTTCTTGGCTAAGGAGTCCATTTCTTCTTCCATAGCCGTTTTCCATTTTTCGCTATCTGTATCATCTACTGCTTCCCGATAACAAGAAGGTTTCCCATCTTCAGTAATCACCAGACTAGAGCCTTCACGCCACACAGAAATCAGAAGTCTCAGGCACAATCCTGCTCACCTCATGCAGAGATGGCCACAGGCAGATATTTCGGTTTTCACGCAGAGGGCAGTGTCTCTGGTCTTCACGACCTCCTCTCAAAGAATACACGTAGAGGGACTTCTCCTCCTCAATGCAGATTCAGAACAACCCTTTACACACCTTGTTTTTGTAGACACGCAGCCACCATTACGCTCCTCATGCCAGCAAAAAAGAAAAACTCCACAGGTAGAGTTTCTGCTCTCCACACAACAACGTGACAGAGTCTGCCAGCCTTCACGCAGCAAAGGGTCTGACTGCAACACACAAAGCAGATGGAAAAGACTCCACCAACACAGCAATCGAATGCTACAAACGTCTTTTTTTGCTCTCCACGCATGCAGCAAAGGATCCACATTTGCTGACTGTAACACGTAGAACAAATGGAAAGGACTCCACCAGCACAACAATCTCCCGAGTTGAAATGCTCAACTACTCCAACTGCTCGGCCCTCGGATCTCAACGCCTACTCCACGGAAGCTTTTGAGCATTTTTAATTGATTTAGGCTCTGATACCACTTGTTGGTTGAATACGGAAAATAATAGGAAAGAATTACACACATTCAATTATATATTGACCATGAAAACAACATAACTAACTGGAAACCAAACACACAAATAGACTTACAGGATTTACGTGGTAAAACCTCGACAGGGTATCAAGGAAACATCCATGGGGAAAGGGATTGGAATCTATTAATTCAACAATGATTCTCCACGATTACATTTCTCGGGCATTCACTAGTTTTATACCATCCACATCCATTACATAACTAACATTTCGATATAGAATTGACTAGTTACATTTTACCCAAAATTACATAATTCGTTGTCAAACTAACAATATCACTATGGGTGGACACATTCAAGACAATGACAAATGGTAGCTCAGTAAATGTAGCACTACTACCTTCAACATATTAATTATTTCATTATGCAGTGTATCTTCATCCTCCTCCACTTCTTCATAATGTAACATGATAGCTGTCTCTATTGCAACTCCCAAAATAACCTCAATTCCTCCTCTTTCATGCATGTTTCTACTTATATAAACTATAACATAATGGTTCAATGACCTTTTTCTCTTTAGCAAAATTAATGTTTCTCATTTCAATTGCACACATTTCTTCCTATCTAAGAATTCCATCTTCAACATTTGGCTAACACTACTCTTCCACAATTCTCAATCTTGATGGACAAATCATTTCAACATATTCTTCTTATGAAAAACAAAGAACTATTTTCCCTTCCTTTATAGTACCATTTATATTTTCAAATTCTTTGAATATTCACACTAAGTGCACTTTTTCTCTCAAATTCAAATTAGTAAAATTTAATGTCTAATCCTCCCATATTTTCATTCTTAGCACATCCCATTCAAACAACCTTTGAATTTATCTATTTCGTGAAGAGCTTGAACCTTATTAGCATAATCCTTTAAAACTAAAATATTCTCTATGAATTTGAAATTCATCATACTAAAGTAAATATCTTATGGGGTTCCATTACATCCTTCATAATAATCCTCCACTAGTTAGTCATGCCCCTAGATGATGTATTGTTTTGCTAAAGGTACTAGCACTTCTACATTAAAATGAATTAAAGATCACACATGTGATATGCTTTTTTCAATTTGAATGAGAATAAGTTTTCTTCTAATTTTGTTTTTCTATGCTAGCTAATGACACTCTATTTTTTCATCCATCATAGTTGGATAAAAAAAAAGAATAATAGTTGGATAAAAGATGTTCAAACTTACCACTTTGACACGTTGGTTCAACTCCTTCCCTAGCAATAATCAAGTTTCCCACCTCTTCTTCAACCTCCATTATAACTTTCATATTATTATCAACCTCATTTTCTTGGTGCATCCAATGTTTTGTATTTTCATTTACTTTATCTCTCTCTTTAGTTTCATTCATTATAAAGTTGATTCCTTCTTCACATGCCAACTTCATCTCCTCCTTATGTATCGGAAAAGAAGTGATTTTCATCAACAACCAAATTCAAACTTTTCATCTTTTCATAACTTCTTTTTGGAGCTATATCCTTGTCAATATTCTAGTGAATATATGGTCCACTAATTTTAAAGTATAATTCTCATCCTTAATGTCTAATTTTGGTGGACTGTTCAACATATCCATGTTCTCTTAATCATTATTTTCTCTACATTTTTTCCAATTGATAGAAGAATACGTTACATTAGTTCTTCTCTGTCATTTATATTAATTCTATTTGAGGTATTTGAACACTTATCTCTCTTTCTCTTCTCTCAAATCTTAGTATTCTATTCTTTATTGTTTTCCACCTTCCACATCACTCAAACATATTCACTTGTTTCTTCCCACCATACTTTTTCATCAAGCTCTTCTAAGATTAAATTAATCTGACCATAATTGATTATGCAAAGTTTTCAACCTTTACCTCGGTATGTGTAACAATGTACCATTCATTAAATGTTTATCTTTTAGCTATATTTCTCTTCCTACAACTCATTAATCAACTCATAATATAAATATTTTGGTCTAATACAAGAGGCAATGAATATAAAATGTACATATACACATACTATATCTCTTTGTAGCATGCAAATGTTACCATTTAAAACTTAATATATAAAGGGGATTTCATGAGAATGTCTCACCCCACTTTTTACAACTTCTTATTTTTGCTAGAACACTTATTTTAATATCACTTTTCCTTTTTATGTGATGGCATTCCTTTAACATGACATTCTCCTTTTCTCATTCATCAAATTATACTTTTTATTCAAACCTTTTTTCCATGGACCTCATAAAATAAAACCAAAATTTGATACCAAGTAATAAAGATAAAATAGAACACACTTTTATTCAACAATATAACTTTCAAAATATAAAAAAAAAAAAAACCAAGAATTTAATAATACTTTCAAATCATTACAATTAAATAAAAACATGGATTTATTAGTTTTCATCAATAGTTATATAGCTTGAAAATATTAGAAATCTTAATAATTCATATATCAATCCAAATCTTTAAAATGATGATAAACTTGCAATTAATGGTCAAACCAATCAATATTATATATTGTAGTATCAAATCTTGAAAGTTATCCTACATTCACCTTCTTTCTCTTTTGTAAAATAGAAATATCTTGTTTAAATGTAATTTAAAATAGAAATATCTTGTTTATATATCATTTAAAATAGAAATATCTTGTTTATATATCATTTATACTTCAATAGTCTAAATTTCCATTGAATCTTATTTCTCTTAATTTATTCTCATAACTTATATTACATATGTACCATGAAATTTAATTGATATATAAATTTATTTTTTATATCAAACCATATTTTTTTCTATAAGATTTCTTTCTCTAAGTGCTATTTAAATTAAGAAATGTGTTATATTATATACCATACATATAAACAGTCATGAAAAGTATTACATTTTTCCTCTTTCTTTATGTTGAGAAAAAAAAATATATATAATTATATTTCAGCTAGTTTGTAATTAATTCACCATTTTAAATTACTAACAAAATTTCAAAAATATAAAAGCAAAACCATTATCTTATTATTTTTATGTTTAATATCATTGTTTAATTTAATATATTTAAAAAAAATTTTTTTTACAATATATTGAGAGGTTTTTCCCAAATATATTTAGAACATATTTTAATATTTTTGTAGTGATATAACTTTTTAATATTTATAAATTTAATTTTATGAATATATTAATTTTAATAAATAAAAGTAATAAGTTAAAAGGTTGTGTGGTTAGGTATTTTTATTATTATTAAATTATTCTGTTTATATGTTAAATATTTTTAGAGATTATAAATTAAAAATGGTTTTAAAATTAAATGACGATTTAAATAAAAATTGTTCTAATAAAAATTGATTTTATAATTACTATTACATAAATAAACAATAATTAATAATAAATTCATTTATAAATACTTTAATTGTTATATTATAAAATTAAATATATTTGATAAAATTAAATTAAATTAATTTATATCTTTTTTTATATAAAAGAATATTTTTATTTCTCAATTGGGGTGAGGTGGGATGCACTAGCTAGAGGGTTGGCATGGAAAATTTTCCATTTAGCAATTATGGGAAAAACTTGCCATGCCACTCCTTAAATTTAACATAGAACATGCCTCTTTTTGGTTTCAACATGCAAAATGATCATATCTTTCAGTTGTCGCAATTAACTAGCCACCTTGGTTGTGAACAAATGTTTATACTCTTGAATGTTGGTGTGAATGCGAAGGAATTTATGTTACAGGATTCCTTAATGGATAATAATCCCTTGTGCTAGCAACTACCAATAGATAATGTTCATTGGCCAAGTCACTTTGGGACATTCTACTACCTTGCACTAGTTTAGAGATGTTTCCTCAACAATCTCTCTTCGATTCTAATCACTAGCTATAAATTACCACCTATGGTGTCACTCCATGAGCTTCAAGTGAATGTTAACAAGGCTATTGGAGTGTCTTTGGTACATGCTCCATCTCTCAATTAGGTTTTTCCTTTCATATTGATCTATTTCCTCATAGTTTATTCCCTAGCTCTCAGTGACCAGTTTACTAGCCAAGGCCATTAAAATGCTCTCGGCTAGATCCCTCTCCATTTGGATATTAGTCTTTCAATGGAAGATTTTCCTATATTATAGGCTTAACTAAGTCCTTTACCCCTTTCCGAGTGAATTCCTAAAGGTGTTATTATTAGGACTAGAATATGTTATTCATCTAGAGATACATAGTGATGCTTGACACAAATTTGTAGGAGAGAGATGTTGCCCCATGGATTTTGAGATTGTTGTGGAAGTTGTAGCATGGATCTTGGACACAAGAAACATGAGAGGAAGACAAAACCAATACATCCAAACTACTGATCTATATTGGAATATGAAATCATTGTTGGGGAGAGTGTTGCTAGACAAAAGAAATGCCAAAAATATTTTTTCTTATGATTTTGAAGCTCCAACTTCAAATCAAGGATTTCAATTGTATAATAGGGAAGATAGGGGTACGCCTAGGTATTCCATTAGCTTTAGGAAGTCCACATCAATAGAGTAAGTAGTGGTTCCTTTAGATTCTATACCTTCTCCATGAATTTCTAGTTCCATAATAGTTTTTATCTTATATCTATTCTTTTAGTCTACTTACATTAAGAGGCTTAAGGCAATCATTTTGGAAAAATCTATTTGTTTATTTTGGTTTATACGCCTATATCCAAAATGTTAGTTACTAAATCTTTCCACTGTTAATTTCTCTATAATAAACTAAGACTTATACAAACTATAATCCAAAAAAACTTTCTTAAAATCATTAAAAAAACTTTTAATTTCTAAATATTTTATATATAATTTTTTTCCTTATTAAAATATAAATCCTCTTCTAATTTTTAAAAAACTTTTCTTAAAATCATTAATAAACTTTTAATTTTTAAATAATTTATATATAATTTTTTCCCTTATTACCAAATATAAATCCTCTTCTTAATGTTTGTTAAAAATTTAATTATTTAACGCTGAATATATGAATAAATTCGAAATCATCTTCTCAATTTTATTAAAGGTTAATTATTTAACCATAAGTAAAGATAATAAATTTTGTTATACAAATCTGAATATTAATAATATATACCAATAATCCAATTAATTAAAAAAAACATAAATATATATTCACATTTAAATAGCGATAATTTTTTTGAATTTAAAAAGTACTATTTAGAAAATCAAAACTTTGTTAATTCAACTTGGCTAATATAATTAAATATTAAAAGTTTTGTTTTATAAAAGGATTGAGATTTAAAATTCCCATAATTAAAAAAAACAATCATAAAATGTGATGTGACATGACAGAAAAAATATTTCATTTTATTAAATTACAATATAGTTTAACAAATCTTAAACACATTCAAAAGTATTTCTTTTTTAAATTTACTATTTAATATACTTTTAAAACAACAAATTATTTTGAAAATAACTTCGTTAAATAACTTCATGGATCTAAACGCATGGATTTATTCAACGCCGCTACATACATCTTCCACTACAATTACGAACATAAAAATATCGTATGAATGCTATACACAAATAGAATAGAGACTTTGTCCCATGCCAACTCTTATTGACTTGGATTAATTTCCCTACTTTATTTTCATGGTCCTTTCATATTCTTTCTCTTTATTAACTAGATAAGAAAATCTATCAATATTTAATATATAGAATATTATTTTCTTTATTTTCTTTATCTAATAAAGAAAAGACATTAGAGGCTCAATTTAATGTTAAATTTATAAAAATGATATTTTTAAATTAAAACTTATAGGTGTTAATCTTTTTTTTCCAGTTAAGGACTAATTCTCATCAACTCCATTGTGAAACAGGGAGCTGAAAAAGGCCAAAAAAACCGTGGGAAGAAAGAGTATGCATTTTTTGTTTTTCCAGTGTTGAGAAATGATAACAAGAAATTCCACTTTAATTTGTCATTGAATTAAACTGTGAATTAAATTCGAATTCTATTCCCATAGCAATTTAAAATTAGTTAATTAAGTTTATTAAACTTACTTAACTTAGGAAATTTGAGTTGGATGTTTTTCTTTCATCATGTGTATGTTCTCCCTACTTTGTAGGAGTCAAGTATGAGTTAATCGTGATTTGTAAAATAGAAGACTCAATTTCATGAGCCAGTTTAGTTAAGTTAGTTATCAAACTGATTAAGAGAACTAATAGCGAGTTAACAGTGAGTGGTGTCACTAATGAACTCCACCAGTGCTGCTCTAGTTAATTGAATAGTTACTCATCGGAAACTCATGCATGTCGATTCTGAGAAAGACCCAATTGAGACTAGAGTGTAGGGACATTGTACTATTTGTTTTGGATTTTTCTGAGTTTCACTGATAATGCATGCATTCAGGAACTGGCCCTTAAGGGATTGCACACTTTTTAGGGGCTTTATTTCCTTTTAAATACACGCTATCCTCCATAGAAATTACACATTAGAATAGAGACTTGGAGAGCTTATGAAGAGGCTAAGATTTGGTCTTGAGCTTGCTTATGAGTTGTAGATTGAATATGCTGAGTGTTGGGATTGTTCTAGAGAGAACACGCATTGTAATTTCATCTTGATTTTATGGATTAATGCAAAACAGATAGTGGGGTTTTGAGTTGTGGCTTTCCCCATATATTTACTGCGTTATATGCCTTTGATTCTCTTCCTCTATTGATTATTGTTTGTTCGATGTTTATGGGATTCCATTGTAAAGAGTATAAGTAGAATTTTGTCTCTTGCTTTTGCAAATTGCATTAGCTTGTGAATCTACAAAATAATTCTACATGGTATCACAACAAGTTTGTTGTTTGGGCCAAGAGTTTACAGAGAAGATCTGAAACTTTTTTGTGCAAATTTTTCAGAAACAAATTGCAGATCTGGATTCCTTGGGAAAATATATCCAAATTAAAAAAAAAATTAGAGTTCGGATGAGGAAGATATTGTTGATTTAAAATCAACTCTTTAGAGGAGATTTTGAAGTTTTGAGTTTCTAGGTTATAGGTGAAAGTCAAATTTTCAATACATACTTCAGGATTGGCAGATGTTGTTCCATGGGCTAAGTCTTAAGCATGACTTAGAAGGTAGCTCAAATTTCATAGCCTGGAGGGACAGGTTGGAGGTTGTGCTAGAGGAAAATGTCCTGAAGGAATTTGTTGAACAAACAATTCCTAATCCAGCAGCTACTAAAGCACAAAACTTGGCCAAGTGGAAGAAGTGTGCAGTGAAGAAAAGGCATATAATCCTTGAGGGAGTTTGAGACCATATTTTCTCGAGTCTCCATGGAAAGGAAACCCCACATGCTATGTGGAAAACATTGACGAACTTGTATCAGAATATGAGTGATCAAAGGAAGTTGGCACTGAAGGATAAACTTCGTAAAATCAAGATGGAGAAAGGTGAGACAATTCAAAAATACTTTACCAGGTTCACTCAATGCTGGGAAGAATGTTGAAGTGTTGGAATCATCGTTTCCGAGGAGGATATGGTGAGCCTTGCTCTTCTTGGACTCCTAAAGAGTTGGCATAGTTATCAAGACTCTGTCAATGGTCGGGAGAAGCTGCTAGATTAGGAACGATTATGGTCATATTTGATGCAGGATGAGATAAGGAGGAACACCAGGGATGGCTCTTCATCGAAGACTAGTGATGAAGAAAATTACGCCTTAGCGATTAAGGCAAGGAAGGGGAAGGTAAATTTTCCAATTCCAAATTAGATTCTTATCATGTAGGTAAGAAGGACATAATGAAAGTTGAATGATTTCATTGTCACAAGATGGGACACTTTGCTACAAATTGTCTATTGAAGAAGTCCTCAGAAGGAGCAATAGGTGAGGCTTTGGCCTCCCAATTCGAATTGGACTTTTCCCTCATTGCATGCATGGTGTCTACAATCATGGGAAGTGTATGGTACTTAGACAATTGAGCTTCCTTACACATGTCTGACGACAAAGAGTTATTCAGTGAACTGGAGGAGAAAGATCTCAAGATTCATATTGAGATGGGTGATGATGGTAAGTATAATGTTACTGGTGTGGGCACTATTACTTTTCAGAGGGACCATGCATCTCCACTCACCTTGAAGAATGTTATGCATGTCCCTAGACTAACGAAGAACTTGGTATCCGCTGCCATGCTTAAGGATAGAGGCCATGATGTGATCTTTTCGAAAGGAAAGGCATTCCTTTGACACATAGCCATGAGTCAAGTAAATAAGATATGGATTTGAGCTTAGAATATCTATAAGATAGAGGTAGAGGATTGTGTTTCTTTGAGTTCAAAAGCAAAGAAGATGTTGAGCCGAGACGTTGGTGAGTTGTGGCACAGGCGATTGGGCCACTTGCACCATGGGGCTTTGAAGATATTGCAACAAATCTCTACTGGTCTTCCCAATGGTATGCTTGAGAAATTTGATACATGCAAGGGTTGTACCTTTAGGAAAATACACAAAATCTTCCTTTGAAGATAGAGACAGTCAAGCAGAGTCTATTCTGGAGAGACTCCATTTAGAGGTGTGTGGACCATTCTTGATAGAATCCACGTTGAAACACATGTATTATGTTATATTTGTTGATGACTATTCTCATAAATGTTGTGTATTTTTTATGCAGAAAAAGGATCAACCTTTCACAAAGTTTTGTGAGTTAAAAGTATTGGTAGAGAAAGAGTATGGCAAGAAGGTTAAATCTCTACAGATTGATAATGGTGGTGAGTATGTATCCAATGAGTTTAAGAAATTCTATGCAGCGGAAGGGATTAAATGAGATTTGATGGCACCCCATAACCCTCGACAGAATGGGGTTTCCAAGAGGAAGAACAAGAGCATAGTAGGGGCAACAAGAGCAATGTTGCATGGTCAGGGCCTACCACTACACTTGTGGGCAGAGGCATGCAACACAATGGTTTATGTTCAGAAGCGTAGGCCACATCGGATACTTGAGATGAAGACTCCAGAGGAGGCTTATTTCGGTAAGAGGTCGGATGTTGGTCACTTCAGGATTTTTGGATCATCAGTTTATTGCCATGTGACCAAAGATGCACGGAAGAATCTTGAGCCAATAATAGAGTTGGGGATATTTGTGGGATACACTGATACACACCACAACTATGGGGTGTACATGCCAACCAGTCAAATGAAAGTGGTTCGCAGGGATATTAGGTTTGAAGAGGAGAAGGCCATGTGAGTATCCCTTGAGAGGGAGCTTGAGCTACATGTGGATGAGGATATTTTAGATCCTAAGGTCGAGGGGCCTTAGATTGATGTGGAGTAGCCACATGTAGAGGTTCAAAGAGTGGAGACATACACTCAGACATAGTCTTCCAGAGACGGAAGAAAGTGCACTAGAGAGGCTGATAGATTGTTGGATGATGCACAAGAGAATGTGGGAGCACCCTCTTCTCATCGAAAACAGAGGATGTCACCAGAGAGGTACACTGGATACATAGCACTTATGGGTTCATGTGTTGTGATAGAGCCATCTTCCTTTCAGGAAGAAGTGCAAAAACTGGTTTGGATTGATGTGATGGTGGAGGAGTATGACTCCATAGTTCGAAATGGTGTTTTGGATGTGGCCTGGATGTAGAAATTTCACCTGTAGATCAAACTAGTAATGCAATGCACTAAAGAAAAACACATGATCTACTTCTACGAAACATCAAGCGAAAGCAAAATCAATTTCATGAGCAACATTAACCATAAACACATATAAATGATCAAGAGAAATAATCACACATAACACAGATATATCACTGGGGAAAGCACTAGCATAGAACCCCCAACACTGTATTATCAATCAAGTGGAAATCCTCTTCTATTTACAAATAATATCAGCTCAAGAGCTATCCTGTACTCTCTGCAATCAAGAGATCAAGATCATAGACTCACTATGTCGCAATATGTAGGCCTCAAGTCCACCAATCCCCTATTTCCTTGCGCAATTTTGATTGGGGTCCAATTACAAAACATATGTGAATTTGCCCCAATCATACCTGCTCTCAACCATAGGTCCAACTATGCAATCATTGAGGACACTAGTTCCTCCTGCATGCAAGAAATATTCCTTGGGAAGATCCAAGCATCTGATAGTACATTGTCCCTCATCTGATCTCAACTGGGTCTCTGACAGAACTGGCATGCAATAGTTATCCATGAGTGAATCCTCAGTTATCTAAAACAATAGTTGTCACATGCATGCAAGCATTAACAAACTATATTTTATTATTTTAACAACTTGTTAAAATAATCTAACTAGACTTGGCTAGTTATAACTAAGTCAACTAATTCTCTCATTATAGAACTCATACTTAATTCCTTAATCAATGGAGAGAATAAAGGATAAATTCCTCAATCAGTGGGACAACTAATTTGCATGTTCTCACAAAGACTTCAAGTTTAATTTTTCCAACTAATTAACTCATGGAGATTAATCAGTTAATATTTTAAACTACTGTTAAGAACGAATTTGATTTCACTTCCTATAGATAAACCAAGGACTACTATAAATAGGAAGGGACCCAGAAATGCTATTTTTAGAACTTTCTATTTTTACCAGTTTCACCTCTCACCCAAGGTGGCCAATGACCTCACTAGCCAAACTGCTATTTTTATACATGCTATTTTTAGACATTCCATTTTTAGTACATTTTAAATTTAGCATTTTTTGTTGCCCACTTTTCAAGACTAGATACTGGGGGACAAGTCGGTTGTGAGATCCCATTGGTTTTACAAGGTAAATCAGGCTACAAATGGTAGTGTGGAGAAGCATAAGGCTAGATTTGTGGCCCGTGGCTTTTCACAAGTAGAGGGGATTGACAATGATGAGACATTTTCTCCTGTTGCAAGGTACTAGTCAATCAGATCTATTTTGGCACTATCAACACAGATGGGTTGGAAGATCCATCAAATGGATGTGAAGGTTGCCTTCCTCAATGGCATGATTGAGGAAGAGGTGTATATAGAGCAGCTTGAAGGTTTTGAAACATTGGATCATGAGTTGCATTTGTGCCAACTCAAGAGAGCATTGTATGGGTTGAATCAATCACTCTGTTCTTGGTACACCAAGATAGATATCTACTTCACTTGGTTGGGCTTCACGAAGAGTGAAGAGGATGCGAACTTGTATCACATAGTGGTGGAAGGTAAGATGTTAATCATTGTACTTTATGTAGATGATATTATACTGATAGGTGATGAGAATCTCATCAAATCTTGCAATGAGCACCTTCCAAGAGAGTTTGAGATGAAGGACATGAGGATCACGCATTACTCTCTTAGCATGGAGGTATGGCAGGGAGATGGGGAGTTGTTTTTATCTCAAGGAAAGTATGCCAAAGAGATACTCAGGATATTCTACATGGAGAGCAGTAAACCCATGGAGACTCCTCTAAGTAGTAACTGGAGGAAGGAGGATGCTACTTCAGGGGAAGTAGTGGAAGCTACTATTTAGAGTTAGCTTGTGGGTTCACTTATGTACTTGTTGAACACATGACTGGATATGTGTTGTGCAGTTAATCGGCTTAGTCAAGCGATGGTTAGTCCTACCAAGCTGTATTGGAAGGCGACAAAGCATGGATTGAGATACCTCAGAGGCACTAATCAGTTTGGGTTATGGTATAAACAGATAGAGGGAGTGAAGATTCAAGGATTCACTGATGCAGATCAGGTAGGGAGTCCATCTGACAGGAAGAGCACATCAAGAGGGATATTTAGTATTGGGTCAGCGATAGTTTCTTCGTACAGTAGGAAGTAAAGATTGGTTGCACTCATTTCGGCAGAGGTAGAGTACACAGCTGCAAGCCAGGAAACATGTGAGGCTATCTGAATGAGGAAGATCCTGGTTGGTTTGTTTCATCAGCAGATGGATCCGATAGTGATTTATTGTGATAACCATAGTTGTATCAAACTATGTGAAAATCCAGTCTTTCATGATCAATCCAAACATATTTATATCTGATATCATCATATCATAGATTTTGTATTGAGGTAGATCATGTTGTTAGATTACATTCCCACAGAGGAGCAAGATGATAAAAACTTGACAAAGGCATTGTTAAGATGTAAATTCAAGTTTCACAGAGACAGGGTTGGGGTAGTTGATAATACCCTTCTTTTTGAGAGGGAGTGTTGAGAAATGGCAACAAGAAATTATAGTTTAATTTGTCCTTGAAGTAAACTGTGAATTAAATTCGAATTCTATTCTCATAACAACTTAAAATTAGTTAATTAAGTTTATTAAACTTACATAACTTAGAAAATTCGAGTTGGAACTCTTTTTGTCGTCATGTGTATGTTCTCCCTACTTTGTAGGCATCTAGTATAAGTTAAGTGTGAGTTGTAAAATAGAAGACTTGGTTTCATGAGTCAGTTCAGTTAAATTAGTTAGCAAACTAATTGAGAGAACTAATAGTTAGTTAACAGTCAGTGGTGTCACTAATGAACTCCACCAGTGCTACTCTAGTTAACTAAATATTTACTCATCAGAAACTCATGCATGTCGATTCTAAGAAAGACCCAGTTGATACTAGAGTGTAGGGACAATGTACTATTTGTTTTAGATTTTTCTGAGTTACACTGATAGTGCATGCATTCAGGAACTGATCCTTAAGGGATTGCACAGTTTTTAGAGGCTTTATTTCCCTTTAAATACAAGTTATCCTCCATAGGAATTACACATTGGAATAGAGACTTGGAGAGATTTTGAAGAGGATAATATGTGGCGTTGAGCTTGCTTATGAGTTGGAGATTGAATTTGCTGAGTGTTGGGATTTTTATAGAGAGAACAAGCATTGTAATTTCATCTTGATTTTCCGAATTAATACAAAACAGATAGTGGAGTTTTGAGTTGTGGCTTTCCCTAGATATTTATTGTGTTATGTGCCTTTTATTCTCTTCCTCTATTGATTATTCTTTTCTCGATGTTAATGGGCTTCTGATGTAAAGAGTAGAAGTAGATTATTGTCTCTTTCTTTAGCAAATTGCATTAGCTTGTGAATCTACAAGATAATTCTACATCCAGAAAAGTGAAAACAGAAAAGAATTTCATTTTAGAATGTGAGGCCTTCAAAGACAACATGAAAAATTATGCAGATATGATGGCAACTAGCTCTTGGGATAATATATTTAGCGAGGGGTTTGTTGAGAAACTGGGAGCATTTATTGTGAGGCTTCACAGAAAAGGGTCGAATGCATCAAGCAAATGGAGAAGAAATATGCCCTGTAGGTTATCTTTAGTCTCATGGATGTTAAAACATTTTTCTTTATTTCTTATGAAAATACACTAACGATATAGTTCTAATTTATTTCTATAATTTGATGTGTATTTATTAGCACATAACTTTTTATAACACAATATCACAAAATAAAGATATAAGATACAATGATAATAGAGTTTTGGTGTAACATTTTTTTTGTTAAAAGTTCATGTAATAAAGTTTAATAAAGGTAATATAAGACCAAGGTCATGGGACATGTATTCCAAGTTGAATGTTGGGAAAAGCACTATAGTGGGCATCACTTTTAGTTTATTAATGGCTAAGAAAGTTGGCAAAGACATTGACAAAGGCAAAGAGACATTAATTGACATTTTATTTATAAAATAAAGAAAAATAGGAGAAAATGAAGGTGAGGAGACATAGAATTGCATGAGAGGGAAATTAGAAGGAAAATTAAGGAAAATGAAAAAAATATAGACCTCAATGATAAAAATGCTTTTGAGTACCAGTTCACAGATTTTTTTAGTTTGGATTTAGAATTAGTTTCAAAGAGATAAGAGTACCAAGAGGAGAAAACATACAAGCAAGCAAAGGAAGGAAAATAACAAGAAAGGAAAAGAAAGGAAAGAAAAGGAGAAGGTTTGATCAATAGGTTCATCGGAAATATTTTGCAGGTAAAAGGTTGTATGCGTGATTTCACGTTGAGGTATGAATACATGGTTCATGCATTTGTTTATTTGGTTCAATTGTTGTCACTAGCATGGGTTTTGCCTAGTTTGACAGTGTTTTCAGCGTCGCCTTTCCATTTCCAGGAAGTCATGGTGTTATGAGATTCATTTCTTGGTTGATCTTTGGATTGCTGGAAGGTTTTAGAACTGAGTGAGTTTGTCTCGGGAAAATTCCTAATGGTTGGGGGTGGATATGGTTTTATATAGGAATTCCTCGACATGTGTGTGGAGGCAGAAAAATTCCTCAAGGTATGGTGAAGGAATTCTGAGGCATCCAAGCTCGTTTGGCTTTGTGATCTCTTGACCAGTTTTTGTGAGATTGCGGTATTTTTAGGGTGGAGGTGGTTTAACCTCTGGATTCCCTCGACTAATTATGTCTTGGTTTATCCCATGAGATCCAACATTCATTCTTGAAATATAGCACAAGGGTGATTCAATGAAATAAATATTTGGCTCAACTCAATCGATGGTTGTGTGGCATGTGGAGGTCCCTGACTTGGTTGGCTTTTGCATATGTCAATAAGATTTATTTTCCTATTGTGATTCATGGGCATTTATACTTGTTATTATGTGGCTTTGAGGGTTGTTCTGTCCTAGTTAATATTATGTTTATATGTTGGTTATAAGCATGGTTTTATAATATGTTCTTGATATGGCTCTTGTTTATGTTTTGATAAGTTAATGAATGATTGATGAATGCATGGGCTAACAAGTGTAGTTTCAATTACTTGAGATGAAACTAGACCTTCTTGGTGATTTACAACTAAAGAATAGAGATTTACACTCAGATATGCATTCGTATCCTATAGCTTTTATGTTTACCATGTGTTTGAAAAAATGTATAATATGTTCTGGCTAGTCTAGGTCAAGTTTCTGAGTCAAGTTTGTATATTTAGATTTGTCAATATGTCATTTATCATTCTAAAAATTCTCGAGAAATTTTAGGCAGTGGTATAAAGGATGGTCTAGAATTGTGGCTTAGGTCTTGGGACTGCACCCTTTGAACTGGAAATTTTGGGCTACAACTACACTCAGGAAATGTTGTGCATGCAGTTGGAGGTCTTCAACGGCACCCAAGACTTTTCATGCGTGTAGTTGGGACCCTAGGTCAGTGAAAAGGAGCCCCAACTTATGGTTTGGTCCCCTATGGTGGTTCTTTGGCCCTTGAGTGTCTTGTAACCTCAGGGGCTGTTGTGAGTTGTCAGTTGGTGATCAATTTGTAGGGCCACTGCCCTAACTAGAGTTGGGAGGCCGGGTCATGTCATAGTGGTACTGTGCTTTAAATTTACCTATAGGGCTTTTAAAAGAGGGTAAATGTGGGAGGGTCCTATTATAGGTTGGTGTTAGAGCTTCCAACTTCAAAAACTTGGACTGGATGCGATAGATTCATGTTGTTATGTATGCATTATCATGGTTATGGTTGACATGCATGAGGTCATTGTATGCAATTATTTTTATCATCTATGATGTCAATATGTTGATATGAATATGCATATATGTATTGTGCTAATTTGGATTGATTTGTGCATACAAGATAACTTTCCCTGAACTTCACTAAGGTATGTTAGTTATGTTTATTTTTGGTTTATATGACACAATATGTTTGCAGGAGATACAAAATCAAAGATAATAATAATAATGGTGGATTATAGTTCACGTGACTCTTCCTATAGATCATATGACTAAAATAGAGATGAGTACTCCCATGAAATAACAAATACCTTGAGAAGTTTAAAGGCATAATCAGGAGTTGTAAAGCAAATAATGAAAAAATCATTTAGCCACAGGAAAGACTTGTTGGGGCTCAGGAAAATCAAGCAGAGTTCAATGCAAGCGTCCTTTAGAGTTTATTGTATTTTCAGAGATAGGGGTGGCCACAGATTAGTTATGGACAGGAGGATAGGGCTAATGGGGTATATGGTAGTAGGTCTCGTCGTGGGCCCATGTTGGACAGGGATGACATGGTTAGAGGTGGTAGATGGATGGACACACCTGGTAGGAGAGGTAGTGGTTATGGGTTCTATTTTAGTTCTGGTTTAGATATACATCATGGTCATCATTGATATCATCCTTATAGGAGGAGTGACAAGGGATATTTACCAAATGAGTTCAAGAAAGCCAAGCCTCTTACATTCGATGGAGAGTTGGAGAAATTATAAGATGCAGAAGCATGGTTGCATCGGATGAAGAAGTTCTTGAAGCTACTTGATTATACAGAGAAAATGGAAGCCAAGATAACGATTTTTAGTCTTAAAGGAAAAAAAAACATTTGGCGAGAAGATGTGAAGCATGTCAGAGGAATCAAGACAAATGAATTGAGTTTGCATGAGTTCAAAAGACTCTCCAGGAAGAAGTACTTGTCAGAGAGATATTAGGATGTTAAGGCTAATGAGTTCCATTAGAAAATTATATATTACAGAGCAATGGAACACATAGAATATTGCATAAATATAAACACAGAAAATGCATAAAACTAGAAGGACATAGATATACGTGGTTCACCCAGTTTAGGCTACGTCCACCTCGAGCAACCAGTCCTTCCTTTCTATTACCCATGAAAATGAAGAGACACAACCTACAACAGATCCACTGTAATATCCTCTATTTTCTCTCATAGTCTCACCTCTCTCTTTCTCACTCGAAGAATACACATCTATTACATAGCCTCAATACAATGCCCTCATACAAAGAGAGGGGTTTCCTTCTAGGGAAAAAAGCCCTAAACTAAACATAAGTTCTACCATCAGATCATCTGCCTAATGAATGGCCCAGATTGACTAGAAATTACTATACTTTTACAAGGCAATTTTACATCCTGGCCCCTGGAACCCCCAGCCAGGGGGGATTGGCCCCCCCGGACCCCCGCAAGGACGACAAGTCCCCCCTGCACCCCCCCACGTGGAGGGGTGTACAATATTCCTGGGGTATACATCCAACTGAAGCAAAGACCTCTAAATAATCATGCTCCACACCCAACAATCTCCCACTTGGAGAATGATTGTAGCAACTCCACTACTGCTTCATTCGCTGGACAATGAATCCTCTTTAGACCTAGCCATTTCTCATCTTCATTGTCATCCTTGAAGACCAATTGAAACCGAGCATATTCTCAGTTTCTCCCTGGCTACAAATTTTGTTAGCATATTTGCAGGATTCTAGCAAGTGTGTATCTTTTACAGCTTCAACTCTCCATCTTCCAACACTGATCGTATGAAATGGTACTTGAGATTTATGTGTTTAGTCCTGTAATAAAAATTTGAGTTCTTTGCAAGATGAATGGCACTTTGGCTATCACTGTATCACATGCCCATATTATGTTTCTTACCTAATTCACCCATAAACTTTTGTAACCAAATAATTTCTTTACTAGCCTTTGTAGCAGCAACATACTCTGCTTCTGTTGTTGAAAGTGCAACAACACTTTGGATTTTTGAAACCCAACTGATAGTTGTTCCACATACACTAAATACATATCCTGTAGTGCTCCTCTTATTATCTCTTTCACCTTCCATATCTGCATCAACATATCCCTGTAGAGAAATGTTTGAACCACCAAAGCATGATGCTTGATTTGTGGTACCTCTCAAATATCTAAGAATCCATTTCACTGCCATCCAATTTTCTTTTCCTGGATTGTTCATGTACCTACTAACAACTCCCACTACATGTGCAATATCAGGGCTTATGCAAACCATTGCATACATTAAGCTTACAATTACTGATGCATATGGAACTTTAGACATATAATCCATGTCTTCTTGGGTCTTTGGGCACATTTCCTTACTAAGTTTGAAATGGCTAGCAAAATGTGTACTAATTGGTTTTGCATTGTGCATATTAAATCTTTTCAACACATTTTGTATGTACTCATTCTAACACAATGTTAATTTGCGATTTTTCCTGTCTCTAGTTATTCTCATACCAAGGATTTGTTTTGCAGCTCCCAAATCCTTCATTGCAAATGAATTTGCCAACTTTCTTTTGAGCACATTTATTTCCTACATGTTAGACCCTACAACAAGCATGTCATCCACATACAATAACAATATAATATAGCTGCCATCATTTTGCTTTTAATGATAAACACAATGATTAGAGTGACATCTAGTATAACCTTGTTCAGACATAAACTTGTCAAATTTTATATACCACTGCC
>APFE031740906.1:0-28748 GCA_000404065.3 Pinus taeda | reverse complement strand
GGGTATACTTATCCTGGTAGATCTTCTAACACCACTTTCAGGTGTTTGGGGTGCCTGTTGCTATTGTGGTGGTTGTTGTTGTTGTGGTTGTTGATTATTATTATTTTTAGGCACCTTTACTTCTTTAGTGATCTCATCAAGAACAATGTATTCCTTGTTTTATTTTTCCTGTTTCTTTTCCTGCAACTGATTCTTATACAAGACCTTTTCATTGAATATTACATCTTTGCTCCTGATGATTTTGTTATTTTCATAATCATATAAGCAATAACCAAAATTATTAACACCATATCCACTAAAATTACATTTCTTTGAATTTGCCTCAAGCTTTGTTATATTTTCCTTATTAATATGGACAAAGGCCTCACAACCAAAAGATTTTAAAAAAGAGTAGTTTACCTTTTTACCTGTCTATGCTTCCTTTGGAACACCACCATCCAAGGAACTTGAAGGCCCTTTGTTTATTAGATAAACAACAGTATCTACAGCATCTGCCCAAAACTGTAAAGGCAATCCTGCATGCAATCTCATGCACCTTGCACACTCCATGATTGTTCTATTCATCCTTTCTGACACACCATTTTTTTTGTGGGGTTCTTGGATTTGTCTTCTCTTTATGAATTCCATGCTTTGAATAGTACCTATCAAACTCTTTGCTGCAATATTCACCTCCACTGTCTGATTTGAGACACTTCAATTTCTTTCCTATCTCAATCTCAACCAAAGCTTTCCACTTCTTGAATGTATCAAATACATCAGATTTATTCTTAATACAATAAATCTAAGTTTTTCTGGTTGCATCATCAATAAAAGTAACATAATAATGAGAGCCACTAAGAGATGATACTTGAGTAGGTCCCCATACATCTATATGCACAAGCTCTAATTTTTGGCTCTTCTTTTCTTTCCCAACCTTAAGAAATATGACTCTCTTTTGTTTTCCATAAATGCAATTCTCAAAGTCCAAATAACATTCTTCAAACCCGACAATAAATTCCTTGAGTGAAGAATATTAATCCCCTTCTCACTCATGTGTCCGAGCCTATCATGTCATAATGCTGCATCTACTCCTTTCAAAGTTAAAGCATTAACAAATTTAGAAATGCCATTGCATAAATACAATGTACCAACCTTTTTTCCTTTTGCTATTACCAGGGCTCCTTTAGTGACCTTCGAAGCTTTATTTGTGAAAGTTGTCACACAACCTTCACCGCCTAACTGCCCTGTTAAAATCAGATTTTTCTTTAGATCTAGAACATGCCTTACTTCCTTTAGTAGCCATTGGTTTCCATTCTACTGTTTTACAAGAACCTTACCCATTCCAACAAAATCATAAGGTTTATCATCACCCAAACGGACTTGTCCAAAACCTCCTTGAACATAGTCATGAAAATATTTCTTATCAGGTGTTGCATGGAATGAGGCCCCTAAATCTACCACCTAGGAATCAGTAATATTTTCGAAAGAAAGAATCAAAACATCTTGTAACATCTCACCTGTCACATTTGCTTCATGATTGTTTTCTTGTTGTGCATCTCCTTCTTTTCATTTCCGAGATCTACAGTCTTTCTTTAGGTGTCCTTTCTTTCTGCATTTCCAGCACACTATCCATGATCTGGACTTAGATCTACCTTTCCTTGAACGCTATATCCAAAATTTTAGTTACTAAATCTTTCCTTGGACGCTATATCCAAAATTTTAGTTACTAAATATTTCTTCCCCTAGACTCTGCACTTAAAGCGTTACCCTATGTCTCACCAGAGCTTTTCCATCGCATTTCCTCGCTAAGGATAACACCGACAACATCATCAAACTTTAAAGTACTAGATCCAAAAACAGAGTTACTAATGGCCATTACTAAACCATTCCAACTTTCTGGAAATGAGCACAAGAATAACAGAGCTCTAACTTCATCATCAAATTTTACCCCTACAGAACTTAATGTAACTGTATTAAAATCATTTAAATGGTATGCAATAGATCCACCTTCTGACATCTTCATATTAAATAACGGTTTCATAAGAAATACCTTGTTTGAGGTCGAGGGTTTTTCATATGGTTTCGCCAATGCTTTAATCAAACCCTCTGTCATTGTTTCCTTCAAAATGTTGAAGATGACCGACGCTACGAGGCACAACCATATTGTTCCGAGTGCATTTCTATCGAGAAGGTTCCATTCTTCATCTATCATACCCATTGGCATCTTTGTTTTTACACCCAATGGTAGGTACAAATCTTTCTGATATAGATAATATTCCATCTGCATCTTCCACAGCGAGAAGTTTTGGCCATTAAATTTCTCGACCATAAACTTACCATATTCTGCCATTGCTCCCACTTGAACGAGGAACCCTTTTTATCTGCAATTTTATCAACCAAATAGACCTTCGGCTCTGATACCAGTTGTTAGAAAATTATATATTACAGAGCAATGGAACACATAGAATATTGCAAAAATATAAACACAGAAAATGCATAAACTAGAGAGACACAGATATACATGGTTCACCCATTTTGGGCTACGTCCGCCCCTAACAACTAGTCCTTACTTTCTATTAACTAGCAAAATGAAGGGACACAACCTACAACATATCCGCTATAATATCCTCTATTTTCTCTCAAAGTCTCACCTCTCTGTTTCTTGCTCAGAGAATACACATCTATTACACAGCCTCAATACAATGCCCTCATACAAAGAGAGGGTTTTCCTTCTAGGGAAAAAAACCCTAAACTAAAACATAAGTTCTAATGTCAAATCATCTTCCTAATGAACAACCCAGATTGACTAGAAATTACTATACTTTTACAAGGCAATTTTACATCTATCTTTAGCTTCGGGGGCACTACCCTCAAAACCCCCACCGGGGGACCATTGGCCATCAGACCCGCCAGCTAGGGGGGATCGGCCCCCCTGAACCCCCGCATGGAGGAAAAGTTTCCCTCACACCCCCTACGTGGAGGGGTGTACAATCTTCCTGGGGTATACATCCGACTAAAACAAAGACCTCTAAATAATCATGCTCGAAACCCAACAAGTTCTACAATCAAAGATGGGATCTATGATAGATCAAGGGTATATGAGTAAGTTTTTGGAGTTATTGAGGTATGTGTCATATCTAAAGGATGAGAAGAAAAAGGTTCAAAGATTCATCAATGGACTACCATTAACATTTAGGGATCAAATTGAGTATGATGAGCCTCGGTTTCTAGAGGAAGTCATTGGGAAGTTGAAGCACTATAATGAGCAGCCTAAGCAGGGTTGGAAAGGTAATGACAAGACTAAAGGGAAATGGCATGTGAAGTAGGAAAGACCTTATGATGTAGGTGATAAGAACAATGTGGCTCCTTACAAAAAGTTCTATATAGCAGAAAAGGGACATGGATCTCAGCCTGGAGAGTAGCAGAATAAGGGTAGTGGTCAAGAATCATTGTAGTGTTGGATATGTAGAAAATATCATCGTAAGAAGGATTGTCCATTAGGGTGGCAGACCTCATATCTACATTGCTCAAGAGGTGTAGAATGTTGGAGATGTTGGTCATAGGATTCCTCGAATTTATGTAGCATTTGATAACAAGCAGGCGGATCACAAGGAATCCATTATTGAGATGGAAGGTAAGCTCTATGATCAATTTGTTTCTATTTTGTTTCACCTCAGACCTAATTATAGTTATGTTAATCCTTGTAGAATTTTGTAGAATTTTTCTACAAATCAGTCAACTCTGATACCATGTAGAAATATTTTTCTACAAATCAGTCAACTTTGATACCATGTAGAAATTTCCCACCTGTAGATCAACCTGGTAATGCAATGTACTAAAGCAAAACACTTGATCTACTTCTACAAACAATTTAGCAAAAGCTTAATCAAGCATGAGCAACATCAATAAGAACACATATAACTAATAAGAAGGAATCAATAACACATAACACAGAAGAATTTACCTTGGGAAAGCACCTGCCTAAAACCCCATCTCTGTATTATCATACAAGTGGAAATAGAGCCTGGATTACACAAAGCCTTAGCTCGGAAGCTATCCAGCTCTTAGTACAATCCCTCTACTACTCATAGACAGTCAAAGGCTTCTCACAAACCTTCTCCTCTGCCTTCCAAGCCTCCTATTTCCTTGTGCAGTTTCCTTGGGGTGCAGTGTTGCCACCTATGTGAATTGGCCTCTTCACACACTCACTAACCTCTGATCTAACTATACAAACTTGAAGGAGATAAATCCTCATCATGGATGAGCTTTCTTTATAGAAAAAATATTCATCCAACTGATAGTACACTATCCCTTCTCTAATCTCAACTGGGTCTTTGTTTGAACTGACATGCATCAGTTATCCATGAGTGAATACACAGTTATTTGAAAATAATAGTTGTCACATGCATGCAAGCATCAACAAACTATATCTCATTAATCTAACAACTTGTTAAATTAATCTAACTGAACTTGACTAAGTTAAACTAAGTCAATTGATCCTCTCAATATAGAACTCATCCTTAATTCTTTAATGAATGGAGCAAATCAAGGACACATTTCCCAATTAGTGGATAAATAACTGCATGTTCTCACAAAGACATTATTTTGCTTTTCCATAACTAATTAACTCATGGAGAATTAATTAATTAATATTCCAAACTGTTGGTAAGACCAAATTCAAATGTACTTCCTATAGATAGACCAGGGACCGGTATAAATAGGAAGAGACCATGAAATGTTATTTTTAGAATATGCTATTTTTAGCTGTTTCACCTCTCACCCAAGGTGGCCAAAATGCTCACTGGCCAAACTGCTATTTTTAGAAGTGCTATTTTTAGCAGTTCTATTTTTAGCACTTTCTAAATTTAGCATTTCTTGTTGAACACTTTTCAACACTCCCTCTCAACAAGAAAGGCTTCCTCTTGAACCCGAACTTGTAACTATAGAATGTTCTGCATGCAAGACATATACCAAGTGGGGTTGCTCCAGCAACACTCGGAACAAAAAATCTCCCAACTGACCTCTCTATTGGGCTAGAAACATACTCTGATGCTAAATCTCTACCTACTACTGACAAGTGCTCCCTCTTTGACCTCTGCGCTACTACAACATCTCCATGCATCTCGCACCATTACACCCTTCTCTGTGCTACCCTGAACTGTGCAACACACTTGTGCCTCTCGCATTGTTGTAGCCTGCATGTTATGTATTGTCATGGGATTCCTTGCACTGTAGCTCTCTCTACTGCTCCATTCGCATCTGTCTCTACCCATGTAGTCAATTCCTGCTACTCCACATTAGGGCTCCCATAGCAAGGTCTCATCCAAGAGGTTGGGTACCTCAAGGATGCTGCCCTTCCTCCATGGGACGATCACTCCACATCGCCCCACCTCCTACCTAGAGGTATGGCTGCATGTGATCGCTTTGCCCACTTGGCTTGAAGTTTCCCCCTACTGGAGGTCTCTGCATGAGTAGATGTATCTTCTCGATCTCCTCTCAGCTTCCCCTATTGTGGTTGCTCCACAACCTCCTGAAGTTGCTGCACCAATCGTGGCTTCACCACAATTGTCTGAGACTTCTTTTGGCACTGCATGTTGAGAGGTAATATACTCTCCCCCTCAAACACCAAGTCTCTAACCTTTGCCTTGCTCCTCAAGGCTTTGCATGCATCTTGTACCTTAAGTTCATATAGGTTCTTGAATAGCACACCAATCTATTTCCACTTTCCCGCCATCACAAAATTTTCTAGAAAAAGAGCTGATTTTAAATCAGCGATATCTCACTCATCCAAACTCCGATTCAACTGATTTTTTTTTTTTTTTGATTTTGGGTATTTTTCCACAAGGAATTCAAATTTTCTATTTATTTTTGAAAATTTTGTACAAAATTTTTCAGATCCTCTCTGCAAACTCTTGGCCTAAAACTCAAAAAATTGAATTCTCCTCTCAGTATACTGTTCTTCCTTGATCACCTGTGCTTTGATACCATGTAGAAATTTGTAGAATTTTTCCTACAAATCAGATAGTTGTGATACCATGTAGAAATGTTTTTCTACAAATCAGTCAACTCTGATACCATGTAGAAATTTCCCACCTGTAGATCAACCTGGTAATGCAATGTACTAAAGCAAAACACTTGATCTACTTCTACAAACAATTTAGTGGAAGCTTAGTCAACCATGAGCAACATCAATAAGAACACATATAACTGATAAGAAGGAATCAATCACACATAACGCAGACGAATTTACTCAGGGAAAGCACCTGCCTAAAACCCCATCTCTGTATTATCATACAAGTGGAAATATAGTTCTGATTACACAAAGCCTTAGCTCGGAAACTATCCAGCTCTCAGTACGATCCCTCTGCTGCTCATAGACAGTCAAAGGCTTCTCACAAACCTTCTCCTCTACCCTCCAAGCCTTCTATTTCCTTGTGCAATTTCCTTGGGGTCTAGTGTTACCACCTGTGTGAATTGGCCTCTTCACACACTCACTAACCTCTGATCTAACTGCACAAACTTGAAGGAGATAAATCCTCATCATGGATGAGCTTCCTTTATAGGAAAAATATTCATCCAACTAATAGTACACTATCCCTTCTCTAATCTCAACTGGGTCTCTATCTGAATTGACATGCATCAGTTATCCATGAGTGAATACATAGTTATATGAAAATAATAGTTGTCACATGCATGCAAGCATCAACAAACTATATCTCATTAATTTAACAACTTGTTAAATTAATCTAACTGAACTTGACTAAGTTAAAGTAATTCAACTGATCCTCTCAATATAGAACTCATCCTTAATTCTTCAATCAGTGGAGCAAATCAAGGAGACATTTCCCAATTAGTGGAGAAATAATTGCATGTTCTCACAAAGACTTCAGTTTGCTTTTCCATAACTAATTAACTCATGGAGAATTAATTAATTAATATTCCAAACTGTTCGTAAGACCAAATTCAAATTTACTTCCTATAGATAGACCAGGGACCGCTATAAATAGGAAGGGACCATGAAATGCTATGTTTAGCAGTTTCACCTCTCACCCAAGGTGGCCAAAATGCTCACTGGTGAAACTGCTATTTTTAGCAATTCTATTTTTAGCACTTTCTAAATTTAGCATTTCTTGTTGCACACTTTTCAACACTCCCTCTCAACAAGAAAGGCTTCCTCTTGAACTCAATCTTGTAACTCTAGAATGTTCTGCATGCAACACATCTACCAAGTGTGGTTGCTCCAACAACACTCGGAAGAAAAGTTCTCCCAACTGACCTCTCTATTGGGCTAGAAACATACTCTGATGCTGAAGCTCTACCTACTACTGACAAGTGCTCCCTCTCTAACCTCTGTGCCACTACAACATCTCCATGTATCTCGCACCATTACACCCTTCTCTGTGCTACCCTGCACTGTGAAACACACTTGTGCCTCTCGCATTGTTGTAGCTTGCATGCTATGTGTTGTCCTGGGATTCCCTACACTGTAGCTCTCTCTACTGCTCCATCTGCATCTGTTTCTACCCAATTAGTTAGTTTCTGCTACTCCACATCAGGGCTCCCGTAGCAATGTCTCATCCAAGAGGTTGGGTACCTCAAGGATCCTACCCCTCCTCCATGGGACGATCACTCCACATCGCCCCACCTCCTACCTAGAGGTATGGCTGCATGTGATCCCTTTGCCCACCTGGCTTGAAGTTTCCCCCTACTGGAGGTCTTTGCATGAGTAGATGTCTCTACTTGATCTCCTCTTAGCTTCCCTTGTTGTGGTTGTTCCACAACCTCCTGAAGCTACTACACTAATCATGGTTCCTCCACAATTATCTGAGACTTCTTCTAGTACTGCATTCTAGGAGGCAATATACTCTCCCTCTCAACCACCAAGTCTCTAACCTCTTCCTTGCTCCTCAAGGCTTTGCATGCATCTTGTAACCCAAGTGCATACAGGTTCTTGGCTAGCACACTAATCTATTTCCACTTTCCCGTTGTCACGAAATTTTCTAGAAAAAGAGCTATTTTAAATCAGCGATATCGCCCTCATCCAAACTCAGATTCAACTGAATTTTTTTCTTTCTTATTTTGGGTATTTTTCCACAAGGAATCCAAATCTGCTATTTATTTTTGAAAATTTTGTATAGAAACTTTTAGATTTTCTCTGCAAACTCTCTGCCCAAAACTCAAAACTTTGAAATCTCCTCTCAATATATTGTTCTTCCTTCATCACCTGTGCTCCGATACCATAGAGAATTTTGTAGAATTTTTCCCTACAAATCAGCTAGTTGTAATACCATGTAGAAATATTTTTCTACAAATCAGTCAACTCTGATACCATGCAGAAATTTCCCACTTGTAGATCAACCTGGTAATGCAATGTACTAAAGCAAAACAGTTGATCTATTTCTACAAACAATTTAGCGGAAGCTTAATAAACCATGAGAAACATCAATAAGAACATATATAATTGAGAAGAAGGAATCAATCACACATAACACAGAAGAATTTATCTGGGGAAAGCACCTGCCTAAAACCCCATCTCTGTATTATCATACAAGTGGAAATATAGTCCGGATTACACAAAACCTTAGCTTGGAAGCTATCCACCTCTCAGTACAATCCCTCTACTACTCATAGATAGTCAAAGGCTTCTCACAAACCCTCTCCTCTATCCTCCAAGCCTCCTATTTCCTTGCGTCGTTTCCTTAGGGTCCAGTGCTGCCACCTGTGTGAATTGGCCTCTTCACACACTCACTAACCTCTGATCTAACTGCACAAACTTGAAGGAGATAAATCCTCATCATGGATGAGCTTCCTTTGTAGGAAAAATATTCATCCAACTAATATTACAATGTCCCTTCTCTGATCTCAACTGGGTCTCTGTCTAAACTGACATGCATCAGTTATCCATGAGTGAATGCATAGTTATATGAAAATAATAGTTGTCACATGCATGCAAGCATCAACAAACTATATCTTAATAATTTAACAACTTGTTAAATTAATCTAACTAAACTTGACTAAGTTAAACTAAGTCAACTGATCCTCTCAATATAGAACTCATCCTTAATTCCTCAATCAATGGAGCAAATCAAGGACACATTCCCCAATTAGTGGAGAAATAATTGCATGTTCTCACAAAGACATTAGTTTGCTTTTCCATAACTAGTTAGCTCATGGAGAATTAATTAATTAATATTCCAAACTGCTGGTAAGACCAAATTTTAATTTACTTCCTATAGATAGACCATGGATTGCTATAAATAGGAAGGGACCATGAAATGCTATTTTTATAAGATGTTATTTTTAGCAGTTTCACCTCTCACCCAAGGTGGCCAAAATGCTCATTGGCCAAACTGCTATTTTTCGAAGTGCTATTTTTAGCAGTTCTATTTTTAGAACTTTCTAAATTTAGCATTTCTTGTTACACACTTTTCAACAATCCTGATGTGGTGGATAAGTGTGGTTTGAGTAAGGAAGTGCGTGCAGAGTCTTGGTTGGTGAAGTTAGCTATAGGTACTATGAAAAGAGTTCATCATTGGGTGAGAGCTTGTGCATTTGAGTTGAATGGTATGCCTACATCAACGCATTTGAATTTGCTTCATTTTGGTTCATATAGTATGCTTTTGGGTATGTATTGGTTGTACCTTTACAAGACTAAGGTAGATTTCTACGAGAATGATATAGGGTACTTGGATGATGATGGAAAGAACATAATCCTATAGGGTAAAAAGAATCCTACATAAGTGAGAATGGTAATAGATATGTAGGAAAAGCGTAATTGCAGGAAAGGGTGTGTATTATTTTTGGTGCACATTTCCAGTGAAAAAGGAAAGCATATTGAGGATGTGGAAGTATTCGAGGGGAATTTATTTTTGCAACAGTTTCAATATGTGTTTCCAAAAGAGATTTTAGATTTATTGCCTCATAGGAATGAGGAATTTTCTATCGAGTTGGTACCAAGATCAAAACCAACATCAAAGGCACCTTACAGGATGAGCACTCGAGAGTCGGTGGAATTAAAGTTTAATCTTAAGGAAACACTTGATAAGGGATACATTAGGCCAAGTGTGTCGCCTTGCGATGCACCAATATTGTTTGCGAAGAAGAAGGATGGTACTCTCAGGTTGTGTATTGATTACAAGTAGTTGAACAGGGTGATTATCAATAATAGGTACCCATTTCCATAGATTGATTACTTATTTGATTAGTTGAAGGGAGAAAAAAGGAGTAGCAGTGTTCTCAAATATTGACTTGAGATCAGGATATCATCATGTACACATCAAAGAAGAGGACGTATGCAAAATCACATTCCGTACTAGGTATGGGACTTATGAACTTGTAGTAGTTCCATTTGTTCTTACTAATTCTCTAGCCACTTTCATGTGTTTGATTAATAGTGTGTTGTGTCCTTATCTAGACAAGTTTGTGATAGTATTCATTGATGACATAATGATATATTCTATGAATGAGGAAAAGCATGCATAACACTTAGCAATAGTGTTAATATTGCTCAGAGAGCACCAATTGTATGAAAATCTTAATTAGTGCAGTTATTTAAGACAAAAGTTCATTACCTACGACATATTATTTCCAAGGAAGGTATATCAGAGGACCCATAAAATATTAGAGAAATCATCGAGTGGGAAACTCCTAGGAATGTGGATGAGGTCAGATCATTCATGGGGCTATCAAGTTGCTATAGAAGGTTCATCAGGGAACTTCTTAGGGATTTCCTATCCTATTAAATCTTTGTAGTGAAAAGGGAAGAAGTTTGAATGGATTGAGCAGTGGGAAGTTATTTTTGAGTAGCTAAAGCATTTTCTTACAAATGCTCTAGGCTTGAAGATTACAAACCTAGATAAAGAGTTTGTGGTATGTACATATGCTTACAAGAGAGAACTTGGTGGAGTCTTGATGTAGGAAGGATTGGTGGTATGCTATCATTCAAAAAAGTTTAATGAGTGGGAGAAGAACTATGTGACTCACGATCTTGAGTTGGTAGTTATTATTCATGCCTTGAAGATGTGGAGGTAATACCTTCTTGGCAGGCAGTTTATTTTGATGAGTGATCATAGTGGATTGAGGTACTTGTTTGACCAACCCAATTTGAATGCTAGGAAAGCTAGATGGTTGGCTACTCTTAGAGAGTTTTACTTTGAGATTAGGTACATCAATGGAAATGAGAACAAGGTTGCAGATTCTATTAGCAGAAGAGTGCAAGGGAATCACATCACAACAATGAGTTTTTATGGGACTTACTTACTGGATCAGATCTTACAGGCTTGACAACATTATGATAGGTATCAAAAGTTTAGGCATAGGTTATAACATCAAGATATAGGTGCTCAAGATTTGGAATATCATCTCACAGTATATGACTTGGTCATGCTCACGAACATGATTTATCTAACAAATGAAAGTGAGATCAAGAATCTTATCTTGAGGGAGTTTCATGTCAAGCAATATTTAGGTCATTCGAGATATCATAAGACATTGACATCAGTTAAGAATTTTTATCATTGGCTAAATTTGAAAAAATAGGCGGTTGAGTTTGTTACGAGATGTTTGTTATACAAGAAATGACCTCCTCATAATCTCATAGGAGGAGAGAAAATTTGACTAGAAGAAACCCTAGCTTACAAGCCCATTTTCCATGGTAACACACCCCAACTAGAAAACAATGTGCTAACGTGGGCTAGTATACATACAGACTATGTTAACCTAGATTATAACACTTTTTTTTCCATATAAGGTCATGTTACATAACTTTAATCAACTCACAAAGGAGAATTCCCATGTTAACTCCTTGACACTCTAACATTCAATCAAGGTTGGCTCAGAAAAGCTGGAAAGGATTACCTCTATCTCATATTTTGGAAGTTTCCTATCCTAATTGAGGAAAATGAACATGGAAAGAGAATTAAAGCATAGGAAACATCCTACAACCTTTTTTCCTTTCCTAGAGGGGAACTAGTGAAGAAATTGGTAAAAGATCATCCTCCCCTCACATATATATTGGAGGCTAGGCCACAGTAATTTGGATCAGAACTTGTGAATTCTTGTGTTTTCGAGACACTGTTGAGAGAGAGAGAGAAGCTAAGAGTTGAGGGAATATTTGTTGCAACAATAATGGTTTTACTCATCCTACAACCTTTTGTCTTTTCCTAGAGGGGAGCTAGTGAAGAAATTGGTAAAAGATCATCCTCCCCTCACATATATATTGGAGGCTAGGCCATAGTAATTTGGATCAGAACTTGTGAATTGTTATGTTTTCAAGACACCGTTGAGAGAGAGAGAGAGGAGCTAAGATTCGAGGGAAGATTTGTTGCAACAATCATGGTTGTAATAATTCTTGTCAGAACTAATAATATAGATTTTTTGTCATTCTATCTATGTCATGACTTCGATAATTTTTTTTGTGCATGTCGATCTAGTGACAAGGCTAATGCTTTGTTATTTGATGCATTAAATTATTATGTTGTCATATGTTAATGTATTGAATTGTTGAAGTTTTCATATGTTGTGAGGATCACTTGGTGTCTATTTTATGTGCAGGTCTAAATCTTGGAGTTGGCTGAGGATTCTTTCTTTGTCACACTGAAAGCTTTATTAGATTTGTACCAAAGACAATAAAGTAACTCCTCACCATAAATTTGTCATTTCCTAGTTAACATCGTTGTGCTTGAATGTATCTTCCTTAAACAATTGCAAATCCCTTGATCCATATGCCTTAGGTTCCCGGAAACCTAAGAGGGTTTTCTGTCTAGCACTTGTGCAATAATCCCTACAGAAGAATTAGTGACTCCAATGAGGAATGTTATTGGTTCCCATACTTAATCTCCTAGATCATAGATCAATATCTCTCTCCAGTTCTTTCTATTCTTCTCAACCTAAATTCTTGTCACTCTACTTGCTTGCAACTGGTACTTTCATTCACAACCTCGGTTTAGACCCCGATCTAGCCTTTTTCCAAGGTAAGCCTACTATAACACCCCCTTTTGGTGCATTCCAGTGCATTATAACACCCTTTCTAGCTTAGCACTAAGTGTTACCCCTTTTGATAATTCCTTGTGTGAGTTGGAGGCCTACGTTATAGGCCCAAACTTCTACTGTCCACCTAGTCCTGTGGATTTCACTATTTAATAGTCTTAGTTATGGTCTAATATTGGGATCTGTGTTGTTGAACTATGTTCTTGTTGGATGTATGCATGTTTATCTTTCTTTAACTTTTTTATCTTAATTTCATTAATTATGAAAAGGAAAAAGAAAAAAATAACTTTCTATCATTTTAGTTGGTTATTTCTAGTTCATTTTGGGTTTTTTATCTCACCATTGCATGTCTGAATTTCTTTCCTATGTGTTAGAACTACATTAGGACTATTTTGTTTTGGAAAACGATGTATAGTTACTATCTCCTTGTAGAAAATATTATTCATCAAATTAAAATTGAAAAGCATATTTCTTGCATGATTTGAGTCAGAGTCTCATAAAATTCCATACGTCAACACCTCCTTTGAAGACATTAATCAAGTTCACTTAAAATCAAACTCATAATCAAAGTAATCAACCACTCTTTTTGAGGATACACATATATTATTTGAGGCTAGAGTCTTGGTATAAGATATTGTGAGTAAACTACCCAAGAATTCGAAACTTAAACTAGTGCCATTAATGAGAGAAAATCCTACTACACACATCATCCGAGGCTGCTCCTCTAACAAGGGAGTTAAGCATGAGACAACATAAAAGTGTGAGAGAATGTAGCCCACCTTTGATTGCATTTCAGTGGATATTTTGCGTATTTGGATTCCCTTTAGGGATATAAGAGTTGATTCAGGGAGTCAGGTGTCCTTCCAACACAACATAGTATTTACAACTATGTCCCCCCAAGGGTCTCTATTATTTGAGGTGAAATTAGTGGTCATACTTTTAGGGATGAACACAAGTTGACTGGGGTGGACTACCCTGGTAACTAAACAGACAAACCCACTTCATCTTTGGTTTGTTGGGAGGGTACTCATCTTCACAAGAGTGCTTGGCCCCTTCTTACCAAGGCTCAGGGAAAGATCAAGTGTACAAGTAACAGTTTCAATAGACCATCTCTTTCTTACATCCCTTCAATACTAGGTTTCATCTCCATCTAGTTGTGGCTATCAGACATATTCTTTTTCCCTTACTACTTGTTGATTTCCTTTAGATTTTTTTTATTTTTATGTGTGTGCTCTTTGCTATTGTGACTTACATATATTACATTTAAAATAAAATTTTGTTCAAATATATCTTTCACCATGGATACCTTCAGCCCTTGTTTTCTATCAAGGTGATAGTGAGGTCTTTCTCCACTGAATCTAGAGCAATCATTGAGCTTCAGTAAATTATATTGCCCCCTCTCGACGAGGTAATCAGTCTCCTGTATCAAATACTGAATCACACAATACTTCCCAAGAGACTCTTTTACCAAAGGACTTCTTTACTGAAGGCATCCTGCCTTACTTTAATTCTCCAATTACGGATCCTCTTAAGCCTGTTTTGGTTCAAGTTACACCCTTACTTGTTATGTCTTCATTGGTTTCCACTTCCAATGTCCAAATGGAAACAAGTGGGTCTTTGTATTTTGTGGAAAAATTTGCTCCACCATCACCTCCCCTGCCTACAACCATCTCAAAACCATTGATTGGTTTTTCTACTATTCAGATTATGCCTAGTCCATCCATTACAACTACACCTGCTATGAGTGGAGTTCAATACCTTCTAGTATCTACCCATTTTGTCAACTCCTGGACCTTTGGATATCACCCCTATCGATGTTGTTAGTATGACTACCTTCAACAACCGTTTCAGTTGGAATCCCATGTTAAGTTCAAACCACCTGGAAACTATGATTAGAGGTAATATTTCCAACATTCATATACCCGTTGGGGGCATGATAGTCCCCATATCTCTTCTAGTACAATATGGTCCTTCACATATTTTTTTTTTTTCTCCTAGTGGTCTTACTACCAGTGGTAGTCTTGCACCAATGTTCCTTATGTGGATAGTAGTATCTCCCAACTCGACATTGTTGCGTCTATCCTCCCCCCCCCCCCCAAAAAAAAACAATCACTGAGTAAAGGGGGAAAATTCTATCCTGGGTAGAATGATTCCTTTTTCACCCATCTTAGCATGCCTTATGGCCCACCACTATTTACTCCCCCACCTCCACTACTAGGAAACTATTATTCAATGTAACCCATGTACCCAGTTGGAGATCAGTTTATGGGGGGGCCTCCTAGTCCCTCAGATCATCCTATTCCACCATGGTATGATTCGAGGGAACCTATGCCTTCTACTTGTTTGGCTACTTTAGAGATCCTAGATCTATCCAAGTTGATGAATGAATCCATCAACCATAACTTACTTTGGCCTACAATCCCACATAATATTCTAGCAGATATCCCAAAGTTTGAAGGAAAATAGGGAGATAACCCAGAAAATCATGACACAAATTACCACCTCTGATGTGTATCAAAATCTATTATTGATGATATTATCTACCTCAAACTCTTCCCTTGCACCTTGCATGGAAATGCTACCATGTGGTAGATCGAGTTATCATGAGATTTAATGAATACTTTGAACTCCATTTCCATGGAATTCCTAAAACATTTTCAGTTACCTATCCACTATGATATTGGAAAGAAACTACTCACTACTTTACGTTAGGACACCTCCACCTACATCTTTGATCACATCCATGAATGGAGACGTCAGTGGAGGCTAGTCAAATCCCTCCTTCAGATTTCCTCCTAGCAGATTGGTTCCACAAATATCTTTTACCTCCCACTGCAAAGGATGTTACCATGGCTAGTGTGGTTACTAAAGATCAATCTATCCTATGCACCAAACATTTAGATATACTTTATTTTCAATATGGAACACTTTATGATTTGATCCCTAATTCCCTTATAACTTCAAATGCTCTCGCTACTCAGCAACCTAATGTTCATATCGATGGTATGATCAATAACACCACTGACTATGCTCTAAAATAATTGAGTGAGAAAGTTTTCCATTTGTTTATTACTATTGATCCCATTCCTAATACCTAGTTTTTTGCTCTTCCAACCACTTCGATCAACTCTGTGCAGTTTACACAAGAACCCAATGCTAATAACAAGAAGAATATGAAAAATACTACTCCTTTTGAAGAATAGTAGATCAACAAGAACAACCCAATTCAGGAATCCATTACTAAATCCAAGAAAGGAAAGGAGAAATTTGTCAAGTTCTCTTGCAAGATATGAATGGATGATCATTTGAATTATAAATGTCGTCACCTCTAAGAGTGCACCGACTTCCTTATACAAAAGGACATTGGTTGGACCCTTGCAGTTTTCAATAATCCTTTTCTTGATCAGCGATAGAACACCTTATATCAAAACCACCACTGCCTCCACAAGGGGCAACGATGGTTCACATCCCCATCTATCTGGATAAGGATCATAAGTTGTTTATGCGTTTGAAATTGTTGATTTGTAAACATGATCGAAAAACTACAAAAATGCTATCCCAAATGCTTCAGACACTACCTCGAGTTCTATTCCACCACTGCTTAACAATTTACATATTGATATGCTTATTGCTAACCCTATGATTTGTGTTACTCAGAAATACAACACTATAGAGGATCTGGTGCAAGCACCCTCTGCTATGTCTACACTTGAAGTATTACAAACTTTCTCATCACAAAGGAAATATTTACTTTCAGCCATAGGTGGAATTGATCCTTAGGATTCCAATTTAGCGATTTTCGACATGGATAAAAGTAATCTGCACCTTTCCCATTGCTTTCATTCCAGGTGCAAGTTATGACAAAATGAAAATGTATACACCACACCATCATTGATGAAGGTGTGTCAACCTGTGTCATGTCCACTTTCTATTGGCTTGCCTTGGGTTCGACCACTCTCACCACTGTCAAATTCTCTTAAAGCTTTTGATGGCAACACTTTCATCCAAAAAGTATATCATGCTATTTACCCCATCACTCTTGGTGGGAAACTTATAATGGTGGATATCCAAGTCATAGATTGCTATAGGCTACAATCTGCTTTTGGGGGCATAGTTGGACTTATCTTGTTACTGCCATCATTTCATTGGTCTTCTAGGTCCTCCTTTTTCCTTTAGATGGGAAAGTTGTAACTGTGGATCATATGTCCTTCTATACCCATGATTTTTCACCATTACCTAGTGACAACATTCCCTCAGTAGATGGCATACCTAACTGTTACGTCAGTGTTGGTACCAGTCTTTTGAAGGGTTCCACGCTCTTAGGGTTTTTCCCTCTTCTACCACCTAAGGTTGCACTGACCATGTCAATGGTCTCTACTATATCAAATGAACCAATGGATCTTTGGATTCTACTAGTCCCTTCTGCCATTGATTACTATGGAGAGCAGATGTCGTTGTTACCAAGGGAACTTTCTTATCAGGTTATTTAGTCTGCATCCGACTCTCTGCCTAATTTGGCTATGACCAAAGGTATGCCTTCCTCTCCCATCACCTCTCCCTCCACTAATCTCCTTAATGAATAATTACCTTTGAATGAGGCTATCATGGAAATCATGTCTATGGATGAGTGACCCTATGATAATTTTCATCACCATGTCTCAATCTCTTACCCATCTAACTTGAATGCAAACTCTCTGGAAATCTTGTCTCTTGGTAAGCCTGAGATTGTTCCTTCTACCTATATGACTATTCATGAGATTAATGAAGAAGGTAACTTAGGTAATATTTCAAAAACATTACTTATCGACATCTCTATCAAGACATGTATCATGGAAAACATTAAGATCAGAGCTGACTAAACTCTCAAGGAGATTGTGAGCTTCACCTTCCTATTTAAGGAGTTATGTGATGCATTTTCTTGGTCTTATGACAAAATTCCTGGTATAGATCCATCTATTGTTGAGCATGAGATCAAGAATTACGAGAATTCCAAGTCAGTCGGGCAAAGACTTTAACTAGTACACCCTCGAAATACAGCTGCTATGAAGACAAAAATTGAAAATATGTTGAGTGTTGGTTTCATCTACCATATTCCCTGGACATAATGGGTATATAATTTAGTTCCCATATGAAACAAATAAGGTACCATCCACATATGCATCTATTACTATGATTTGAGTGCCTCTTGTCCCAAAGACAACTATTTTACCCCGTTCATTGACCAGATCATCGATTATTTTACTAGATGCGAATTTTTTCCTTTATGGATGGCTTCTTGGCTTATAACTAGATCGCTATCAAACTGATCAACCAACATAAAACTTCCTTTATCTATCCTTGGGGCACCTTTTCATACTGCAAGCTTCCATTCTATCTTAAGAATGGAGGCACCACTTTTGAGAGAGCCATGGACTATGCCTTACATGTATCATACATATCATTCAGGCATACTTGGATGACCTTCCTCCTCATTCAAAATGTTGGGAACAACACCTAGCTCATCTACCAGTTATCTATTTTAGGTGTAGGCTCTACCATATCCATCTAAATCTGCACAAATGCATTCTCTTTTTCAAATCTAGGTGTTTTCTTGGATTCACTATTTCAAAACATGGGATTTGGGTTGATCCTGATAAGATTAAGGAAATTACTTAGTTTCATGCACCACAATCCTTACTTCATCTCTAGAGTTTATAGGGAAAGGAAAACTTCTTACACAATTTCATCGTCAACTATGCCAAATTAATGAAGGTTTATGCACTTAATGGAGAAAGCGGTGCCCTTTTTGTGGGATGATCAAGCATAACACTCATTTCATACCTTGAAAAATGCACTAACCTTAGATCTGCTTCTAAGCCCTCCTGGCTACTTGAACGACGTTTTATTATATCTTGCAACCTCACCATCCTATATAGGCATGGTCCTAGTCCAAGAGGATGAGAATCATAGTAAGCATGTGTTTATTACCTTTCTAAAGGTCTTGTTGGACTTGAATTGAGGTATTCACACATGAAGAAACTTTTACTGGAAGTAGTCTTTGTTGTCAACCACTTCTGCATTAGATTATCTTGCTTCAGACTACTAACATGACCCTGGAGAACCCCATGAGACATATTTCATCTCATAATATTATTGGAGGTAAGTATTCTAAGTGGATCGTCATCCTCCAACAATTTGATTTGGTCTTCACCATTGCTAATTAAAAAATATATTTAGTCTTTGTAGAGCTATTGCCAGATCTTCCTAGAGTCAACATGGATGAAGTAGCCCAATATCCCATGTGAGATGAATTTGTCTATCTGGTCAAGTCTATTCACCCATGGTATAGAGATATCCTTGTGTATCTTTAGACCTAGTGATTCCACCTAGATAAGCTAAGCTTTACTTAGTGCTAAACGATACCGTGTATCCTAGTGGCATTGACTCGGTTATTTGAAATTATCTTAGCCATGATGAAGTAGAAAATGTTCTTAATGACTTCCATGCTAGAGAAAGTGGTGGTCATCTTTCGGGTATGGCTACTACCCGAAAAATCTTCTTAGCAAGATACTACTGTCCAAATTTGTTTAAATATTGTATTACTATAATCTAGGAGTGTCACCCTTGTCAAATTTATATAAAGAAAATGTGCATGCCCCCTGCTCCCCTTCACCCATATTTGTTGTCAGTCCTTTCTCTAAATGGGGAATAGACTTCATCACTTGCAACCCCACTTCATCTAATGGTCACGGTTAATTGTCATTGTTGTCGACTACTTTACAAAATGGGCTCAATCTATCGCTAGTTATAGGGATAATGGCGAGATTGTTTCATTGTTCCCGTTTAATTGGGTCATATGACACTTCAATGTGCCCTAAATAATTGTTATAGACCATGGCTCAGACTTCCAGAATCACATGATGTCTGACTTAACTTCTATGCTCGTTTTTCATTAAGATCACTCATCTTCCTACTACTAACAAGATAATGGCTATATTTAAGCTGTTAATGACATCCATAAGACCATGATCCATTGATTAGTAGGAAATCACAAAACCTACTGGCATATAATGTTATATTCTGTGCTTTGTGCATACCAAACATTAGTAAAGACACCTACAAGCTTTACACCATTTCAACTTGTTTACGACTTGGAAGCAGTCCTTCCAATCAAGTGAAAAATTATGTCACTCAAACTAGTTGTTGAACTCCTACCTGGTACTATTACAGAAGAGGAGAATTTACTATCACTACACCATTTGGACGAGGCTCATTGAGATGTTGCAATATATCTTAAAGTGCACAAATGCCAAGTCAAATCTCAATATGAAAAATGCATCAAGCCTCTTTCTTACCAAGAGGGTGATCTTGTTTTAGTTTACAACCAAAAGCATGACCTCTTAGGGCTATGAATTCTTGAACCACTATGTATTGGTCCCTATATTGTCACGAAGGTTCTCTCCAAAGGATCGTATGACCTCTAGGACCGTGATGGAATCTTGCTCGCTAAGCCTCGCTAGGCATATACTTTGTAATTTATGTATATAAGTTTTGTTTCTTTTTGGTGTGTCTGGTGGCTTTTGGCTTCACTTTGTTATTCGTCTCATGCATGTGTCTTATTTTTCACAAATGTCCATTTCACTCTTGCCATACGTTGGATATGTAAATGGTGTCATTCATCACACATGGCACATTGCACCAATTGCTTGGGTTATTTATACACATGATTCATAGCTACTTAGTTTTGGAGGGGTCTTCCTTGTTCATGCCACCAATAATATTTCTGAGTATATGTGCATCATCAATCACCTTATGGATCTTATATCTCTCAGAATTTGAAATTTAGTGATCAGGTTAGACTCCTAGTTAGTTGTATGCATTTCGACAATGATTATCACATTAGCAATATGATTTTATTGTGTCATTTTTTAAGAGTTAGGATTTTGGAATGACATTTTGATTTTCTTACTTATGAACAAATTTCAAGAGAATCTAATGCATTAGATTATTCGTTAGAAAACTATGTATTGGATTGCCATATGTCACATTTTTTTTAATTACATGCATGTATGTAAATTTTCATTTCAAAATTTACGTAAGAAATATCTAATACACTAAAAATCACTATATATATTATATTTTTATATTATATATATATATATATATATATATTATAATATATTATATATTTATATATATTTATTAGAAGAGAGAGAGAGAGAGAGAGAGAGAGAGAGAGAGAGAGAGATTGTTTTCGCATTTTTTACATCCAAAAAATTCCCAAAACTTGGGTCCTCTATACAAAATGGTTTCATTGAGCCTCACACTGACACCCTATGAATATCATCTACCCACTACTCTTTCTCAACCTACTGCTCATGGTAATAGATCACAATCTTTGCTAACCTTCTAAGAGGTACCAAAAATCTCTCTGGTACACTCACTATATGTTGTTGCAAATGGATAGGTATATCTCTCATGGGAAGAGGCGACACACCCATGCACAAACCTTTGAGGTTCCAAGCAACGTCTTGTAGACTTGGTGTGTCATCACCCTCTTTAGAGACTATTGCGACCCCTTCTACTACTCCATATCTAGGTAGATTCTCACCTCACCTCGCATGCCAAGTTATACCAACCAGTCGAATAAGAGCCACATCTATGTCAGAACAAGTCTCATGTCTGTTTGATTTTCATCCTAAAAACAAAATTGCATAAAATTCAAAAGTCAGAAAATACTTTTTTCACTGGTTTGTCTTATTACTTTTTGGCCCCCACTGTGTGTTGGGTGGCGAAATCAACTCCAAATCCCTCGAATAGTTCATCCCAACATATGGGAAGTCCTCATCCATGCGAATCTAACAATGAAGCTAGTTAAAGAAGTCATCATCAGAGTAGTGTTTGACAGGTCCACCTCCTGTCTGAGGTACCAAGGCTACCCACCTATCCTACCTAGGCTCCCTTGGACCTGCTATGGAAAGAATCACCCATGGCCTCAGAATGAGCACTCTATTTAGTATAATGGAGACAATCAGTGTACCATTCCCGAATTCTCTTTGTGCCCGAGTCTTACAATTTTTCAACTCTACCTTCACTCGATGAAGGACACACTTGCATCAGTTAAACACCTACACTTGTAGACGGTTTAACACCAATAACATCTGGTCTTTAGCAACCACTTATTTGCTCTTATCCCCTGCTAGTCGAATTATCATCCATAGTATAGACTTCAATGGTAGAGATGCTACTTGTTCCATTGGAATCCTATTGTTGACCAGATGACTACCTAGTTTGCAATGGTTAACAATCAAATCCATGATGGTTCTAGGATGTACTCTCCCTCATGTCAAATTTTCTTGTGCACCTTTGCATGACAAGCTAGTGAGAAAATAAATTTCATCTCACTCAATATAAATCTCATTATCCTGAATCCTAAATGCACCTTGATGTTCATCCCACATATAGATAATTTGAGCCAATAGATCCTCTTGGGTCTTCATTAGAACAAGCCAGGAATATTTAAGCAACTTGCATCATCTCAAAGAAACCAAACATGCCAAATCATTTAGCATTTTCAATTCCTCCCAATTATGGGTCTTTGCTCTCAATAGTCTCATTTTGTTTAGTTGATCCCTGCATCATAACACTCTAGTCAGTTCTGTCCAATTGCTTAACCCTACAAATTATGAAATTTCCTTTTTCTTTATGTCTAACTGCCTAATCCGGTCATCCTTCACCACTCAAGGCATGATAACGTGGACTTCCCACTCAGGATGAGTCTCCTAACACACCCTCCTAAACTGGGAAAGTATGTTACCTGGCCAAGCCATCTAGGGTAGGTTTAAAAACTGAAAAATATCAGTAAAAATTGATAAATAAAGCTTGAAATGAAAGACTAAGATCAATACTCTTAGTTGGAATTGAAGGGAAGTCGAATGGTTTCCTAGATCACTAACACTCACTCTTGGAATATATGCTCTTTTTTCTCCTCCAAGTGCTCTCACCAATTGAAATTGGTGCAAACGAGGACCAAAATGACTTTTTATAACACTTTGGAGGTATGAATTAACCCTATTTTTGTCATTTATGAGAATTTTTTCCTTATTTTTGTTTCTAATGATTCAGTTAACTTTTTTGCAAATGTTTTGATATCATCTAATGTTGCTTTAAGTGTTTTTCTGTAGAATTGACCAACATTGACATGGATTGAGAATTATTTTTAAGGGGTTTTTTCTTGCTCATTAAATGAAAAAACCCTGAGTTATCTATTTAGAGCTCGTAAAATGTCTACAAAATAGATTTGGGAAATTATTTTTATTTCTTTTTCTCACTCTTTAAACTAAAAAATACACTATTAGTTTTCTTTGTTTGACTCGGTTAACAAATTTTCAAAAGATTATTGAGTTTACTTTGTCTGCTCATACATGTAATAGAATCAGGATGATGTCTATTGAGTATAGGTTTCTCACTTTATACGGACTCAATAGACTACTTACGGAAAATGAACTATGTTGGGTATATTATTAACCCTTTATCCGCACCTAGTTATCAGCTATGACAAAGGAACACCTTGAAGCCATATTTATGATCTTTTTTGACTTTATAAATATGAAAAGGCCATCAATTTTACACTTTTTGGACTCGTTAAACCTAAACAGATTGGGAAAATTTTGACAAAATGGTGGTTACACTATCTATATTTTGAAGGAATTTTTGGCAGTAGTATCTTGTCAATCCCTTGAAAAAGGATCTTTCTTAGCATATTCCTATTTTTTGTTAGCTTCTCTGTGAACCATACCATCTTTATGAGTCTTGCACTAATACCCAAAGGTCCTTGCATCTCTAGGTCTTTCTCCTCATGGTGTTCTTGAGTCTAAGATGGTTGGTCTTCTTGGTGTCAAGCCTTCTATTTTTCAAGGGATCAACCTACTCTCTTCTTGTTGTATCGACCATCTACTCATATGCCATGTTTTCCCTCAGTCAGTTTGCACCATTGTTCTAAACTATATCCATAGAAATCATCCTTTTCTTGTTTCACGTCAATTTATGTAGAACTCAACATTGCATACCTTTTATAGGTCTCTACCTATAGACTTCAACATATTATCTAGGAATTAGATCGAGAAACATTTTAGTACACTGGAACTTGGAGTCCTCAATGCTAATTTTCCCTACATTTGATTGAGGGATTTCATCATTGGCTTCCTATTGAATGATTCTACAACTATTTCACATTAAGAAATCTTATTCAGGCTCACTAGACTCTGTGGTGCATCTTGGAGACCATCATCCTTATCGGTGATCATCCTCGCACCTAATAATGATTTTCATCATTGATCGATAATTAAACGATTTCTCATATGTTCAACTTCAACTCCTTTATTCACATGTATGGAAATATGTCATTTATGAAATGATGACCAAGACCTTGGGTAGAGCCTTACATCTCTCAACCTTGTTTCTTCTCCCAAGATACAAATATTTTTTTTTAGAGAAATCTTATTAGATTGGTTCCATTATGGCATCCATCCGAATTGTTCCTATTGATGGAAATGACAGTCATATCTCACTTGGAAGTCACTTTGGTTTTTATACTAAACATAGGAATGCCTAACTCATGACATATTTATATATTTTGACATATGTTGTTGATTTCATGTGTTCTTCAGTTCCACAGCATTGACACACTCTCTCTTCAGTTACAGTATGTAAAGTATTTCAGCCATTTTCTTCTTCTCTAACCTCACACTTTAGGAATTTTTTTTTATAAAAGAAATGGATTCCTGAACAACTCGGAGGAGAAGAGAAAATTTTATTGGAAGAAACCCTAGCTTACATGCCCACTTTCCATGGTAATGCACCCCAAGAACTAGAAAATAACATGCTAACACGATCTAATAGACCTACAAACCATGTTAACCTAGGCTCTAATGCTTTGCTTTTCATATAAGGTTATGTTACCTAACTTTGATTAGCTCACGAGGGAAAAATACCATGTTAACTCCCTGACACTTGGACATTCACTCAAGGTTGTCTAGGAAACGTTGGAAAGGATCACCTCTATCTCATCTTTTGGAAGTTTCCTATCGTAACAGAGACAAATGAACATGCAAAGATCATTGAAGAAGAGTACTAATCCTCCATCTTTTTCTCTTTTCCCCAAAAGGGAACTAATGAAGAAATTGGCAAAAGCTCAACCTCCCCTTGCATATATATTGGAGGCTAGGCCACAATAATCTGGATCAAAATTTGCGCATTGTTATGTTGTCAAGACACCGTTGAGAGAGAAAGAGGAGCTAGGAGTTGAGGGAATATTTGTTGCAATAATCATGGTTGTAATCATTATTTTTAGAACTAATAATATAGACCTACTATTGTTCTATCTATGTCATGACTTCAATACTTTCTTTTTGTACATGTTGATCTAATGATGAGACTAATGCTTTGTTATTTGATGCATTCAATTCTTATATGTTGTCATATGTTAATGTATTGAATTGCTAAAGTTTTTATATGATGTGGGGATTAGTTGGTGTCTATTTTATGTGCGGGTCTAAATCTTGGAGTTGGATGAGGATTCTTTCTTCATCACACTAAAAGCTCCAATAGATTTGTAGCAAAGACAAGCAGGTAAATCCTCATTGTAACTTCATAAATTCCTAGTTAACATTAAAATGCTTGAATGCATATTTCTTAAATAGTTGTAAATCTCTTGATCCATTTGCCTTAGGTTCTGAGAAATCTGAGAGGGTTTTCTATCCACCACTCGTGCATTAATCCCTACAAACAATGTTTGTATTTTCAACATGTAAAAGTAGAGTGTAAGAATTTAGGTGGTTTATTACAGTTGATTCCAATTCCAAGGTGGAAATGGGAGGTCATTTCCATGGACTTTATTATAGGTTTTCCGAGGACATCAAAGCATGATGATTCCATCATGGTTATGGTTGATAGGTTAAGTAAGGTAGCACACTTCGTTACAATTAAGTCTATGAATTCATCTAGTGACGTAGATCATATTTTCATCAGGGAGATAGTGAGGTTGCATGGTGTTCCTATGAAGATTGTATCTAACAAAGATGCCAAGTTCACTTTCAAGTTTTCGAAAGAGTAGTTTGCAGGTTTGGGGACAGATTTGGCTTTCAATACAACTTGCAATCCATAGATAGATGGAGAGACAGAGAAGGTGAAAAATATCCTTGAGGACATGTTGAGGATGTATTTCATGCATCAATAATGGAAGTGGGGAGAGTATCTTACATTGGTAGAGTTTTCATATAATAATGGATATCAAGAATCCTTGAAGATGAGTCTATTTGAGACACTTTATAGGTAGAATTATAACACTCATATCAAATGGAGTGATCCAAGGAATAGGGTATTGATTGGACTGAACATGTTGACAGAGATGGAATAAGAAATGAAAGTTATTAAGAGAATTTGAAGACAACACGGGATAGGTAGAAGAGTTATGTAGATCAACATAGGGTATTTAAGTATTTTTGGTTTAGGGAGCATGCATACTTGTGCTTCAATCCCAAGATGATATCCTTGAAGATTGGATCATGTGCCAAGTTGGCACCTTGGTACTACAAGCCTTTTCAGATCCTTGAGAGGATTTGACCAGTGGCCTAAAAACTTGCACTACCTCCAACATTGAAAGTCGACGATGTTTTCCATGTTTCATTTCTTAAGAAGTATATCCAGGATGTTGATCATGTGATTGACTAGTTTGTATTGTACGTTGAACCAGAGGGGGAATTCTAGGTAGAACCATAATGCATATTGCTCCAGAATTGAGCAATAGAGCAAGTTAAAGTATACTAGAAGCACTTTGGGCTTGATGAAGCTACATGGGAGATGGTAGATTAGATGCGGGCCATGTATCCTTCATTATTTGATAGGTCAAGGAAATGAGTTTTGGTATCTGTATGTATGCATGTGTATGGTTATAGATATCACAATGAATTGTGTTATAAATCTCCAATAAATGGTATGATCATCATGTTTTTTATGTTGTTCATGGTTTGCAGTAGTTTTTTATTTTAAATATTGCATCAAACTCTATTATAAAGTTCCATTAAAAGTATGTTTTGTTTTCAGCGGTTTTCTAGTTATAGGTGTCATAGAACACTGAGGACGATGTTCCCCTAAGGGGGAGTGGTTTGTAACAACCCCAAGTTAAAAGTTCCTGTAATAAAGGTTAATAAAGGAAAAATAAGACCAAGGTTGTAGTTTTTAACCCCGTATAGAAATTGCCTGCATACGAATTCTAAATCACAGGAAAAAATAAAAATGCAAGAGCATAACACATAAAACACATATACACAGAGATTTCCCACTGGATCCCAAAACCAGGACTACCAGCTTGATTTTTCATTATTATCCTTTCAATGTTACAATACATATTTATACATGCCAAAGCATCCAATACCATGGACTAAAAACCATTGTGTCCAAAACCATGGACCAAAAACCATCGCCTCCAAAAAACATGTGCGAAAATCATGCACAAAACCATAGGTGGGTTTGCCCAACCTAACATAGGGTCCAAAACCAAAATTTTCCGGGGTGCTACCCCGGACCCCATAAAGTGGGGTTACGGGTGCCCTTCAAACCCCTGTTAACTACGTGGAAAGGATATAACACAACCCAACATTCTCCCACTTGTTGTTTTCTTTCCACAGGGGGCCACAAGAGAGCTTAGTCATTTTCCCAGCGCTGAAATGCCCATTGTCTCTCTACACCAAGAGAACTTCTCAGAGCTCACAGATTTTGTCAATGCATATGCAGTATTCTTCAAAGTGTCCACCTTTACTAGAAACACCTTTTTGTCTTCTATCATATCCCTGAAAAAGTGATATTGAACATCAATGTGCTTTGTCTTTAAATGATATGCAGGGTTCTTTGCCAAGAAAATTGCACTTTGGCTGTCACAGTCTATCCTTATAGGTTCTTGTACTAACCCCATACTTGAACACAATCTCTGCAACCAAACTGCTTCCTTGCTTGCATGAGTGGCGGCCATGTATTCTGCCTCTGTAGTTGATAGTGCCATTACAGATTGTTTCTTACTCATCCAACTGACTGCACCTCCAAATAGGTTAAACATATACCCACTTGTAGATATTCTCTGATCCAGATCCCCAGCCCAATCTGCATCAACAAAGCCACAAATATCCGACACTCTGTCCAATCCTGGTCTTCCTTGGTAGCACAGACCATAATCACTAGTGCCACGCAAATACCTGAAAACCTGCTTCATTGCTGTCCAATGCTCTTTTCCTGGTTTTGACATAAACCTGCTCAATACTCCCACTGCATGTACAATGTCTGGTCTAGTACAGACCATTGCATACATCAGGTTATTGATTGCATTTGCATATGGAACACGAGACATGTCCTCTTCCTCTGCTTGTGTCTTGGGACATTGTTCAACAGATAACCTCACACCTATAGGAATAGGAACCTTCACCGGTTTACTATCTTGCATATTAAACCTCTGTAGTATTGTCTCGACATACTTCCTCTGGTTTACCAGAGCTTCCTCTTTGCTCGATCTCTTTTGATTTCCATGCCCAAAAATATAGTTTGCAGCACCGAGATCTTTCATGTCGAATTTGGAGGACAATTGGGTCTTCAAATCCTGGATAATTTCTTTGTCATTTCCAACCAACAACATATCATCCACATACCAGACCAGATAAATAACATGGTCACCAATTAATTTAAAATACACACAGTGATCTGCTTTGCTTCTGGTGAAGCCAAGTCCCCATATGAATGTATCAAATTTCTGATAC
>APFE031740894.1:121062-133474 GCA_000404065.3 Pinus taeda | reverse complement strand
GGCACTTCAAACAAATGTCTGATCTCATTCATAATAAAAAATAAGTTCTCTACTCTGTCATAGAGACTTTGCCCAGATGCTGGCCCTGTTACCTCTGAAGTACTTGATCCTTGAGTGATCTGATTGGTGGCAAATGTGTTCACCCTTTTTGCATAATTCTCATGTGATAGTAGTCTCCCTGCGCTGTTCAGCAAGCCAGGAAGACCTATGCCCTGTAATGCTGCAAACTTATACATGAATCTGTTGACTTCTGTTTGCATGTCCTGGCTTCTTCTATCCAATGTTTGTACCGGGATTTTCAATGTGAGGACCCTCTTTATCAGCTGGATGGTTTCAGTTATGTTGGAGATTCCTATTGCTGCCAGCTGAGGACCTGTGCGGTTATTAAGAACGTTGATCATTCTGTTGGCTATCTCAGGCATACTGCCTAGAGATGCCCTTGCTCTATGGACTTCCTTCTGTGCTTTGCCTATGAGCTCCATTTTCTCATGGATAGTCTCAAATATACTTGCCATCTGATCTGTTATGATTGGCAGTGTTGGCCCACAAACTGTCTTGACCTTAGCCCACCATGTGTCAAGGGTTGATCTCTTTCTCCAGCTCCTGTTATCTTCTCTTTGAGACTTTTATTTCTCTCCCTTTTTTAGCTACATTCTGCTTGGATTTGTCATATTTTTCATTTAGCTTAGCTAAATTCTCCTTGGCTTCATTTAGCTCTGTCGTCTGGGCTTCTAGGATCTTGATTTCACTCATCAACTTTTGCATATCAAGGCTCGGAGCCTGATCTGAGGTTGGTGCTGGTGCTGATGTTGATGGAGCTGTCTTCCCTGTGGGAGGAGCAGTAGTCTGTGGGGGATCCTCAAAGTTTATGATCTCTGGAGGGGGATGAGAAGTTTGACCTCCTTCTTTTTGCTGTAGGGTTGCCTGCAGTGCAACCTCTGTCTCTTCTAGCTTCCCTTGTGTTAGCACTAGCTACTTGTGCAGTCCTACCAGAAATGTTGCTACATCCTGGTCCTGTCTTTGCTGGGCAACCTCTTCGGTTTGAGGGTGAAGGGTTGTTGGTATTTTAATCATCTTTCTTAGAGCTGCAAGGTCTGCATCTCTTATTTTCAGCAGCATTTGTATAGCTTTTGGATCCTTTGGGTCATGCCCAAGCTCTATGATTATATCCTCCAAAGACTTGATCCTGTTGTCTTTGGCCTGAGAGGATGCCTTCTCCAACTCAAGTTGGGCAGCTGTATTGTTCAAGCTGTTTTCCAACCTATTTGCCAATAAGGTTTTATCTACCAGTGTTGAATATACCATCTCACCCGTTTGCTTGTGAAGTTCTATTTGGTCCATATGGTGGATGTCCTTGGTAGGAACCTCAAGGTTGGTTCTTATATAGTCTGCAGTTGACTGTGGCTGCAGCATGGTTGGCATGAAATGACTCATGCTCATTTTCCCTTCTATTATGTCGTAGGCTGACATAAGCGTCTGCTGATTGGTAGGGGCCATCTTAAGCAACTGGTTGTAGATATGGAGCTTGAGTGGCTCATTTCTCCTTTTGATGTCGATGAATTGTTGCTTGATGCCTGTCTCAGCTCTCCTTTGCTGACTTGAGGAGCTGACCTCTCCTCCAAGGGTTTTTCTTGTTCCTGCTGAAAGGAACTGGCAAATGCCTCCATGCTCGGTGGGCCCATGCCCAATGATTGCCCAATAGGCATTTCTTCCTCGGAGAGGGGATTCATTCTCTGCCTTTTCTCCCCTTGATTTGTGGATGTGGTGAGGGGAGTCTCTTGCTCTCTATCCCTCTTCTTTCCCTTTTCTCCTTTCTATGGAGTTTGCATCACTAAGGCCTCCACTATCTTTTCTTGCCTAGGAGGCACATTCTCTTAAGCCTGTTGCTCAATGGATATTGGGGCTTCAGCTGTTGGTTCTTGCTGTATTGGCTGCCCCTCTTTTTGCCATTTTTCTTGATGTTCTACTTGCTTTTCCGCTTGTTGTTCTGCTATAGGAGGTGGCTGTTCCTGCTCCATTTGCTTCCCTTTATCCTTGCTTGATTCCTGTTGAACAATTCTGGCTGCCTGCTGCTGGGCTGTAGAGGATGAGGCAGCTGCTCCAAGTTGCCTTTGATAGGAAGAGGAAACCTCCCCACAAGTTTCCAAGTCAGCCTCTTTCTCAATATTCTTTGCTTCTTTTTCTAGCATTTGCTCTCTAGTCATTGGCTCTTCTAGAGTGCCCTCTTTCGAGCTTAATGAATTGGCATATTTCTTAATATGTGGCAGTCTCACGTGAGCATAGCCACCCAATTTGTATTTTACCCTCCTGAGGGAAATGAAATGATTAGGGTTATAAGGTACCCATTGGAAACTGGTTGTAGTTTGAGGGTCTCTAGGATCAAATCTGCTTCCTTCCATCCTTCCTCCCTTTTTTTGTATAGAAATGGGCCTAGCTGGTTCCTTACTTTTAGTTGCACCTTCTTGTTTTTGCTGTGGAAATGGACAAAGTCTGCATTTCCAAACTGCCTAAAATACTCTAAGGCAAAAAGTCTCATAGGGACATATCTTGGCAGCGTATAATGGTTCAACTCACAGCCATATATTCTGATTACTGTATGGTGTTGGTAAAAGTACCAATCACCAATGCTGTAGGCCTTTGAGAGGTGAAGAATCCTTTGCATCTCATCTGTCAATCTGGGAGGAGGGACACCCAAAAATAAGGTCATAGTTGGATGGATAAAAAGGTCTATGAATTCACAGTAGGTGTAAGGTGAAAAAGATACATGATGAAAGACTGAAGACCAAAAAACTACAGACCTTGGGTTTCCCTGGGCATTTAGCTTCTTGAGAGGAATAGGGAAAGCATCGGGCTGATAAAATAAGAACAAATGGTAGATGTACCTAGTGTATTTAAATACCTTTTCCCTTTCTAGATTCATCAATTGTTCATGAATCTTATTGGAAATGTATGTAGAAAAATCATAGTGCACAGCAGGAGGCATTCCAGGGGAGAATATGGACAGCATGGCCATAATGGTTTCATCAACATCCTCATATGACCCATAAACCAGGAAGTAACTGATCAAATCCACAAGCATTTTCCCCAGCTCATTGACATATTGATATCATATAGCAGGGGTGGTGCTCACAGCTTCAAATTTTGGCTGAACAAATAACTGATTAATCTTGATGATCTGAGCACTGGACAACTTTCCCCCTTTCTTTAGCAAGTCATTGATGGAGAGAGGAGTTACGGGCTTTGCAGTGTGAAAGTGTAGCATCTCATTAATGGCCTCAGGGGTGATATGGAACAATACTGAGCCTGATGAGTTGAGAACAACTCTTTGACATGGATCATAGTTGGAACGACGTTGATTTATCAAGTCTGGGAGGACATTGACTTGAGGGAGATTGTAAATGGGCAGGTTGGAGTCCCAAATCCCTAAGATATCAGCTCCACTGAGATATTGGGCTTTTAACTCATTCTGCAGGTGAATATTAAATTTCGAACTCATGGCAGATGAGTCTATCATCTGGTAATCTCTATCACCCATGGCCTTCCACTCTAGCTCTCTGTGTGGGGCATTCAGAGGTTGAACGTTCAGGGCTACTGGTGTTTCCATGGTTAAGTAGTACTTATGACTTGTACTAGAACTAGTTTCAGTGGTCAGAACAACACAAAGGGGTATTTTCACAAAAGTAGGGCAAATTGTAAGGGAAAATGGGGTAAACTGTGGTGATAATAGTGTAAAATGCTCAAAAGAGAGTTAATTGAGCAAATGCAGGGACTAGTAGCACTGTTTTCCAGGTGAATTAGTGCAGCATAGGTTTTAAGTCCACGAATGCGTAGACTGACTGTGAATTTAGGAAAATGTGACTAAATGTGGGCTCAACAGGTGAATTTCGACCTTACAACTGAAAAACGAATGTTGGTCACCGGGGATTTGCTGGTAAATATAAGGTTCCTCACTCTTTTTAATTCAGTTTTGGAGAATTATCGACACAACCAAGCGTGAAGGGGATGCTTTGGATAAATACCTGGTGAATTGCCAGAAATGGTCACAAATGCACGTGGGTTGAAGGTGCCAACGGTCTTCAGGTCGATTTCTGCAGGTTGGCGACGGATGGTCGTATTTTGCATGTAGAGGTGAGTAACAGTATTTTTGGCAAAAGAGACAAAAAACATGAATTTTGGCTAAAATATGGACATTTTGGGTTATTGGCGCTTTTTTTTTGGATGACATCAGCATGACGTCAACAGGTGGGTTCAGGGTCGGGTTACATCAGCATGACGTCATCGAGTGACGTGGCAGCCTGTGAGTGGTCCACGAGGATTGCAAAGGATGCGGACATGTCGGAGCACTGGCGGGCGGGGTTGCTGATAGGGCACCGAGTCAAACTAACGTGGGCGTGACGTAGCAGTGACGTGGGCAAGCGGTAAAGCACAAGCGGTAAGTGGCTTTTCTCGGACCGCTCTGGCTACCGTCATGGTATTGTCAGAGGGCGGCCCGAGAAAATATGGGGGTGACGTGTGGTAGAGGCCTGACGTCACCCTCTGACAGTTTCTCGGGCGATATGTTTCGGTGATCGGGGTCCGTCCGATATGAATGTGGGCCGCCGGATGGGAAAGCCCAGATCCGACAGTCGACGGGTTGATGAGATGCAAGGACAATACGGAATGCAGGGCAAATAAAATATTATTATTTTCTAAAATGTGTGCCCAGCGGAACATTATAAAAAGTGGGTTTTTATGGTTTTTTGCAGATTTACGTGTTAAACTGGGATTTTACAGAGGTTTATTTACAAAGAGGGTTTAGGTTATTAATCCAAGCAAATCCCGGATTATCCCAACGTTAATTTTCCAGCGCTCTTTGGGTCGCGCTCAATGTTTTAGCGTTTGAAAACATTCAAAACGATACATAGAGCTATAATGCTCGTGGAAGGGGATATATAGATATTTTGGGTTTTTTTCCAAATTTACATAGTAATAGGGGGAACAGGGGGTATAAGGAGTTAAATAATGATAGATTAGTAGTTAATATGATTGAAAATATGTGGATGAGGGGGGTAAAATACTAAGCTGTTATATGAAATCAACTTAGTTTTTAGGAAGTAGATCAAAATGAAAGGAATTTTTACACAAGAAATGTGGCTCTTAAAGAAACTAGAACAAACAAAAGACTTTGACTTCTTTCATGAACATAGGTGGCATAGGGATGTTAGCCATGAATGTGATGGGGGGTAATCTGAAAGTCTAATGTGATGATTGTGTTAAATATGTTCCACGGTGTGCTTATGTGGCTCATGCCAACATATAGAGGTATGTCTTGGACAGGCAGTAACTTGTTGAGATCACAAACTAATATAATGGAACACCCACGAAAAAAGTGTTTCTTTGTAATGGAAATTCCTCTCGAAGGAATTCACCAATATGTCCTAGAATATTTGGTCCAATGAAGCTCACTTGATCGATTAGTATGTGCCTAATATGCTTAATTTCTTCTTGGAATTTTTCAAGAGCATTGCCTTGTATGGGCGTAAGATCCTTTATAGGAAGGTGGAGGGTGGAATGGATTTTCTATGCTTGTATGTTGAAGGTTGCAATCCCTATAGGGGTGAGGAGCATGATTGGTGAAGTTTTTAGGCTTGCAAGGGTTATGATAATTTATTTGATGCAATTTATAAGGAGGGATTTTCCTATACTAGCAGTGCCTGTATTATCATTATTAGAGCGACTAAAATATCCTTCTTAGCAAAATTATTAGAAATAATATTTAGAGCTATTATTTTCATTGGAGATAATGTAGTAAGGATCGTCATGCTATGTTTATGTCTTTGAACAATGTGTTGAACATAGTTGTTATTCTCAATGAATTGTATGCCATTATTTTGTAGATCTAACGGGAAGTGGTATGATTCTAGTTATGGTTGTCATCAAAACCTTGAAGGCCAACCATGTCAAGGTAATTTATGAGGAGATTGTTTGTACGGAGAAATTGGGATACTAATTCCCATCCATTTATTTCCATGGTGTCTAGAGGATTTCTTTCATGAATAGTTGACTTATCATTTGCAAAATATTCAATATCAGATAGTGTGCGGTGTTGATGCCAACGTTTGTAGAAAAGAAAAAATGCTTGTGAGTTTTTGATGAATTCTAAGGCATAATATCCTATATCTTTTACAATATGGCGAAAAGGTTTGTATAGCATAAGTTGAAATCGACAAAAGTCAGCATAAAATTGTTATGTTGTGGATAGTATGGAGGAGTAGGATGGTATGACACAAATAATTTCTTTTGTAGTTCTAATTTTTCATTTGTTTGTCTTGCGACGAGGATCATATGACAAAGATATTCCTATTTCTATAAGTGATGTCGATTATATGGTATATGGGCATTGGATATATGGACCTATGATGTGTGATGATGTAGAAGAGGTGGTGTTAGTTTGTGGAAGGTGCATATAATTTTCTTGGCTTCCATTCGCAGAAAAGAATGCTTGACTACACAATGTTAATGGTATTTTTTCCACCATATGGAGGTTTCTTGTGCTTCGATGTCACGATCAACAAGGGTCTCTGCAAGGAATTTTTGAAATGTAGAAGTTGCTGTGTCAACATTGGGTGAATCTAGGACAATTCTACGTAGCATGTGGTGGAAGCTTTAATAAATTTTTCTGCTTTGGATGCATATTTTGTGATATATTTCTATACAACAGGTATGGAGAGTATTGGCTGGTAGTCAAAATTTGCACACCAAATAGATAGGATGGTAGACTTAAGGGTATTGAGTCGATCATAGTTGTGAGAATGGGTGTATTTTTTTTGTCGATTGGAATCAATGAGTAAGGATAATTTTGGATATAATTCCCATGGTGCTTTATAGTAACATTCAAATGAGGATCCTTTCTCTCCTAGGCTTGTGCTTTTGATGCATTTTCTGTGACATTCAATGCAATTGATGATTTTTTCATAGTCATTGAGAGGATTGGTTCTGAAAATACGCGGCATGGACAATAGATAATGGCCTTATGAATTTGTCTAAGTAATTGGTTTGTTTGAAAGAGAAGGATTGTGGGGATTCCAAGCTGAAATATATTTCTCAAAGAATTGGTTAGAAATATCCACTGCTTCTATGTCTTCCTAGTTGAGGGTTTCCATATCATATGCATTTTCTATCAAAAGGAGACCATGGATTTGTGCAGATTGTCTATGTTTCCATTGATACTTGTTAAGTATACATTTGTCTAAGATAATTTTGTAGTAGATGAGCTTTGATGTTGAAATGCAGTAGAATGTGTACCTATACCAGTAGTCTTTTGTATGCAAGTGTTTATGTAAGATAACTTCATGTGAATCTATTGGGCATATATAGAGATGTTAAATGTGGGTTAGAGATAATGTTACCGTTTCTCCATTTTTTTGGTTTTGCAATATCAGAAGGTTGACATCCGGGCTTGACTACATGTAGATCAAGCTATTTTGTATTAGATGTGCTTAATGTGAAAAATAACGGGAAACTGGGTTGAGATATGATGTTTGTTTGTTCATTTTTAGCTTTGTGCCAAAAAGATCTTGTGCTACATAAAGAGAAACCAAATCAGATGATTTTTTCTACCATATTCTCATCTAGAAATTGGTCTGATCGGATGCTCATATCTTCAATAAATATTGGGAAGTTATCTGTGATGTTCTTTTAAAAAAAAAAGATTGTGTTGCTTGACTGTGATATCACATCATGAGATTGTATATGTAATAATGAGAGCGTGGGTGCTTTACGAATTTGTTACTGTAGTAAAATATGAGACGAAGTGTGTATTCATCTAATTGCACTGCTTTTATTCTTGGTTGATTCGGCATTACAACTCCTATGGGGAAAAGAGTTGGGGAATCCATAGAGAGTAGACCTTCTGTATTGTACTCATTGATTAGCGATAGGCCAATTAGTGGCCATTCAATTGTAGTATCAAAATGGTGGTTGTAGGCATGTAAATAATGGTGTATTTCTTCGATTTATGTATTTGTATCGGGAATAATGAGTATGGATGATGATGTGTGGCGTAGGTAAGGGTTTATGAAATCTTCTATGGGGTCAAGTGGTGGTTTAGGCGAAAGGTGGACAATTATTTCTTTCGTATTGGAATGGTGAATATATGATCCAGGTGGATGTTGGTGGCCACCCACCTATCCCATTTGGACCCCCACAATTGCCTCTCTTAGTTTTTCAGTTTCCACAATAGTAGCACAATTTACTTTTTTTAGGAGTTGTTCGAGTCCTGAACTTGTAGAGAAATTTTGAGGCAACATGGTTGCGTAGACCAATGCTGCTCTTCCCGAAGTTATAGCTCTTGGATAGATATTTCTAACGAGCTATTGTGCGCATCAAATAGATATTGGGCGACAAGGTTATGACCCTAGGAAATTGATGTACCAGTTTACCAAAACAGGGCACACAATTTCATTTTTCATCTTCTAGGGTTAGGTTTTGGGATGTTAAGGGTTTTCCATTATTTCTCAACAATAAATAGGCCTTCAAGCGTCATTGTAACACAACTTAGAGGCATGTAGCCACCACATCTCTTCTCAGAGATAAGCTACCATCACCTTAGCTCGTTTCTTTCCATTTATGTTTGTAAGCATATTTCAATATTTTACATTAATGAAATGAAGTATTCTTTCTGTTGCATCTTTATGTATATCATTATCTCTGTATTTTGTTGCATGTTTGGATCAGGGGTATCGAAGCCTTCTTCTTTTTCTTTATTTTTCTTTGCATGTCCCCAATGAGGTCATGATATAAGGAGTTAGGACTTCAACTAGTCGATGTTTAGAAGACCATCCTCATAAATACCGATGGCCTCACATGGCGAATGAAAAGAGAGATGAGGGGACAAGAGATCCTCTCAAAATATTGCTTGAAGAAGCCCTCGAGTGACAAAGGAATGCAATTATGGATAGCTTTGCGTAGATCCTTCAACAGCTATCGAGAGGTGATGCATCGATTTCCAACAGCTACTTTGGAAATGCCACACTGTTTAAGGTACAAGTTAGTTTTGAAATCCCCATCTTCGAGGGTCAAATAGACAAAGATATCATAGATAAATGGTTAAATCTGATATATTGGTATTTTTATGTTCATGAATTTGCAAGTCGGGAAAAGATTGTTTTCGCTCTTCTCAATGCAGCTCCCCACATCAAGGACTAGTGGGGAACCTACTGCGAATAAAAGAATGAAAGTACGAACTCACTATTTTTTAGCCGCACCCACTTGGGATTCATTTCAGGATGTTTTCAAGCAACAATACTACCTTGTAAAAAGCTACGAAAACAAATACATCAAATGGAGCACATTGCGGCAAGAACGGGACCAAGATGTGCCAGAGTTCACAAACATTTTCATACCCTTCGCACAAAGATGGGTATCAAAGATTTTGAGTGGCATCTAGTACTCAAATATCGTGGTTGCCCAAATAGATACATCCAAGAAGAGATGGAGTTCCTAAACATCTCCTCACTTAGCACAGTGTACTGATACGCTCTCAAAATCGAGCAAAAGTTCAAACAGAAGAAGTGATACTTTGGATCTAGAAATCTGAAGATCAAAGGAAAAAGCCAAGGTGAGGTGACTTAAGACAACCCATCAAGGTTGCATAAAAAGAACAACACCATGAAGTCGAAGAAGGACACAGGAAAGTGGTGTGAGTTCAACAAGGGTCCCACTCATAACACAAGCGAGTGTTGAACCAAGCAGTCCCTGGTGGCCGAGTTGAAGGCTCTAAAATTAGATGAATGTTTCAACCCTGAGTAAGAACCCGACAAGGGGAATCGCAAAGGGAAGCAGATCATTGATGCAGAACCCAGCATCACTGTTTCCACTACCAAGATTTAGAAGAATAAGCCCAATGGCCCAGAGGATGGAGAGCATATTTTCCACTCACAGATGTGGGTGAAGGGTTCGTCACTGCAATTCATGGTCGACAGTGGTAGCGAAAAGAACCTCATTTTAGCAGAGGTCATGAAGAGGTTGGCTCTACAAACTACACCACACCTGTAGCCAAAAAGTATCAGGTGGATTCATGAAGGATGAGATCTAAAAGATCGCGAGCAGTGCCTCCTTCCCTACACCATCAAGCCTTTCACAGATGAGGTATTGTGTGATGTTACACCTCTGCATGTTTGTGATGTATTATTAGGCCAACCATACTTGTGGATGCAATATGTTGCGTATGAATCAAGGCCTCGTGTTGTCATTATTTCTTTAGATAATTCATTATACAAGATATTATAGGTAGCTCCACCTATTGCCACCTCTTTGATCGCTACTAAGAGAGGTAGCAAGCTCATATCCCAGACTAGGAAATTCATTTGTTTCGTTCACACCCAAAGTAACAGGAAGGTTGTCACCACATCCATGACCCCCTTGAAAGGTTCCTACACGCAACAACAATAATAAAGGAATACTCTCATGACGCAACAGGGGAACAACTTCTCCTCAACCATAGGGGTGCCACACAAGCTTCACGTGGGCAAAAAAGTGTGGTTCCATTTGCAAAAAGAACGCCTTACAAGAGCCCATCCGAAGCTCTGACCATGCTGACATGGTAATTAAACCATTACTAAGGTTGTGATAAATAATTCTTTGGAGCACAACATTCCTCCATTCCTTTGTCTACACCAAGTGTTCATTTTCTATCACCCTCGACCATGCTTCTCACCATTACTGGACACATTAGACATTGTAGAACAACTCACCAAAAACCCAGCTCAGTAGAAGCGTCCTCTTCTCAAGGAGGAACTTAACACAATGGGAACCATTGCTTTCTAAGGGGGGAGGAATGATCCAGGTGGATGTTGGTGGCAACCCACCTCTCCCATTTCTACCCGCATGACTGTCTCTTTTAGTTTTTCAGTTCCGTAATTGTAGCACAATTTACTAATTTTAGTAGTTTTTGGGTCCTGAACTTCCAGAGAATTTTTGAGGACCTAAATGATGTTTTTTGGGAAATATCGGAGCAACATGGGTCCACGAACAGATATTGATCTTCCCAAAATTATAGTTTTTTATTAAGTAGAGTTTCGGTGTAAATCACATGAAGAAAACCTTTTTCGACGCGTTTCGAACCAACTAGTGTGGTTCATCGTCACGACAAGTTGAATGAACAGATCTCACTTTTCAACTTAAATAGATAGCAAAACATTCTAGACCAGGTAACGGCTATAATGACAACGACTAGAATTGACCAGGAAACGACTAGTTGACTTAGATAGGGGTTAAAAAGATTTAGCCTCTGCCCATCTCGTACCCAGACTATCGAAAAGGTATCTAGATGAAACTAATGTCATCTAGTCCCATGGCCAAGAGGAGTTGGATCTCTTCCTCAATCACCTCAACTATTAGTCCTCTGCCATCAAGTATACCATGGAAAAAGAGGTCAATGGTTGTCTCCCTTTCCTAGATATTCTTATATCTAAGAATAAGGATGGTTCACTCTCCCACTCAGTGTTCTGGAATATAACTCATACTGAGTAGTATCTTCATGTCGATTGCCATCATTTCCTTGCTCAAAATTTGGGTGTTCTTAACACCCTCACTACTCATGCCCTTAGGATTTTTGATAATGAGAGCTTTTATAAGGAGAAATCCCATCTCCTTAATGTCTTCGTGGAGAATGGCTATAGTAGGCGCCTAGGTCAGAAGGCTTTCCTTAAAGCCTCTTAAAATTCCTTAATTAGAAAAGAACCTAAAGAACGCCTTCTAGGTATCAATCTTCCCTATGTCCAGGGAACCACGAACAAGATTGCTCGGATCCTTAGAAGGTATGACATTCCCTCAACCTTTAGGCCCCTCAACACCATTCGTAAATCCCTTCAGTCGGTGAAAGATACGATTGACCCTATAGACATGAAGGGAGTCTACTCGATCCCTTGTTCTTGTGGGATCCCCTATATCAGGAAAATAAGGCGCTCCATCCACCAGAGGGTCAACGAACATGCAATTGACCTAAGACATGGGAGAACCAAGACCTCAGCGTCAGCAGAGCATGCAGAAAAGACCAAGCATCATGTTTGTATGGAGGAGGCCAAAGTTATTGCCAAGGTTGCGCAGTTCCATCACCATAAATTCAGGGAAGCTATTGAAATTGAAAGAAGGCCTAACAATCTCAATAGAGATGATGGTTGGAAGATGAGTAGCTCTTGGATCCATGCCCTTTCTTCTTAATCTTGATTTCCTTTCCCTCCCCCGCCTTTTTTAACCCTTTAGAACTTTTGAAGTTCCCCTTCATTTCCCTTATCCTTCTCATTTGGGCCTTATCTTTTCTTTCCTCCTAGGGTTTCTCCTTTGGCTCAGTGTTTTTCTAATGGTCTTGTTCTTTACCTTCTTGCTTTTAAAATGTTGTTAGTTAATTTAACAAGCATAGAATAATATTTAA
>APFE031740894.1:69070-118961 GCA_000404065.3 Pinus taeda | reverse complement strand
ACCTAGGGAAAAGTGTCCAAAATAATTATTTTCCTAATTGTGACTTTATCAAGTGACAGTTACTTTATAATTTGTAAAGTAAAAGTTAAATTATAAAGTGAAAAGTGACTTTAGACATAAATTACAATGTGGGTAATTTATTTAATGGCTGAGTTAAAAAATATAAAGTGAATTAAATTCACATTTATTCTCATCCATTAATCTAAATGAATCTAAGAAATTAGATCTTAGGGTTCCCAAAAGTCATTTATGGAAACAAAAGGGGGAAAAGAAAAGAGGGACTGCATTCATGCTTCATGAACAGATTGGAGAAAGGAGATTGAGAGCTAGATAAATGTTCTGAACGAGAAATTTGTTGCATCAAGATGAAGTAGTGATTTCATGGAAAATATGGGCATGGAAATCAAGCCATAGAAGGAAACAAAAGGTAGGGTACAAACAACATTGATTGTTGTGGGATGCACGTCATTCAAGAGAAGTTCTTGAACAAAAAATTAGAAAATAAAGTTGTACAGTCTCTACAGTGGTACCAAAATTCGTGAAGTCTGTACAAATTCTAGACACTACATTCTGTATAGTTGGATCCGTACAAAAAATACTTTCATCCTCTAGTGGGAATCGAAATCAAGGAAAGGTGGGTATGGCTTTGAAGGAGTTTTGGGCTGAAGAGATAAGTTGTACTTTTCTATTTTGTTTTGTTTGCAAATGTATTTTCCTAAACTTGAAGGATAAATAAATTTGAAGCGCTCCCTAATAAGTTTACCTTGGAGAATATTGAAGGGGTTTTTCCTCGGTCTATTTTGAGCATAAATATGTGTGTGTTTTTATATGTGTCGTTGGTTTTGTTATGTCCATATTTACTTTTAGCATGCGTTGAGAGTCCCATGTGTTTTAATATGAAAATTTCATTTCCAAATTCTATATCTCGAATATATGTTTATGGGAAAGGGAATTTAACTGAATGGGTGTGATAAGGTGAAATTAAAATCGGGTAGGGATTGCATGAAAAAAAAAAATTTAGTCATAAAATTTCAACATGGTATGAAAGCTACATGCTGAAAATTGCAGCTTGAGCAATAGATAGTGGTTTGGGGCAACAAATAGTGGTTTGGACAACAAACAAAATTTTTGGACAAAAAACTAATATTTTGGGACAAAAAGGTGAAATTTCACATAAAGCAAACTTTTGGGACAAAAGCGTATGCTATAAAGTTCATTTCTCCATTTCCTTGGTTTTGTAAATTTTCGACAGCAGTCATGCCCATGTTCTTAAGGATTCAGGACATATTGGATGGGATATCAAACTATGCCGTTTCGAAAGACAAAATTCAAAAAATGTTTGAGGAGGAAACAATTTGGGACATAGTGCTAGTGAGCACCAGTGTTGTAGCAACAATTCTACAACTCCTAGGGCTTCCTACATTACTTTTATCAACCCGGTAGTTCGTAAGAAACTTGGAAGCGATGATGATATATGCACAAGTACTAGCTCTTATTGCAAGTTGTCACTTGATCAGTTGACACAAGCTGGCTAGGAGCTCAAGCCAACTTCTATGAGTTCTCAGAAGAAGCTTTAACTATAATAAAATGAAGCTAACTCTACAGGGGCTATTCTACTTGTAGAAAGAGAATGAAAACTGAAATGGAATGCAAATCCTAGCAAACCCTAGTTTACTCACTAACCTTACTTTTATAAGAAAAGAGATGGAAACTACTGAAACAGGGACCATTGACTACTTCAAAGGTAAACTGCATTTATTCAAGCTACTTTTGAAAAGAAATGAGAAGAAATCATCTTCTTGTGCTTTTGATTGTGTTTATGTGAAATTATTATGCTTGTGATTTATCTAGTTGTGACTGTGTAGAGGATTGACGACAAAGGAACATGGAATTGGTTGTTTCATAGGTGGATGATGGTGTGGAGAGGTCCTAAGAAGCCACTAGGACCCTCTTGGAGACTTCCATAGTGATCGGAATTTGAAAAATCACTCACAGGAAATTCTATAGAGGGTGCAAGGGATCTTCAAGAGGAGGGCGAAAGCTGTTTTATAGACTTTTGAAGGTGGAAAAATGATGGGAAAGGGGAAAGGAAGGCTAGATGAAGGTTTTGAGGTGTCTAGAACTTATCAAAGAAGATCAGGGATGAAATTGATGGTTGAATTTGTTCAAATGGCAAGAAAGAAGCTTTATGGGAAAAACCTAGAAATTAGCGCAGATTGGTGAAATGTTATGAAAGAGCTCGGAAATTTATGAGAACCGAGCTAGTGCTGGTTGTTTTATGGAGGGATGGTGAAATAGGATGTCCTGCAACCAAAGAAAGAACTAAAAACATAATTTTGTCTAGCTTGACCTAATTTCTGACCTACGAACATAAAATGTTGAAGAGTACCTTATGAATAGAAAAGAATAAGAGAGAACTATGGTAAAAGAACAAGAAATGATCTAAGCAATTGAATCTAAACCAATATCAACTTTTCCAATTCAAAGTATCACACTAGGAGTTGCATGGAAGAGAAAAAACTATGTTTTTGGTAGCACCAGTAGTGCCTCCACCTCAAATCATAGTCCTAGGAAGGGAGAAAGGAGGTCAAGACCTACTATTGGCCTTTTTTGATCGTTCTGTGTGACTGCAACGACAACTATACCAACCATCAAAAGCAACTAATCTAACAAAGTAAAATGAATCTATTCAATAGAAATTAATTCATGAATTGAAGAAAAAATATATAAGTACACAGTAGGAGGTGTTGGGTATGTTGGGTTGGGCCCTAACCCAAGAGCTTTAGCCCTCTAAAAGACATCAATGGTGGCTCAAAAACTAGTTCATCTTCATTATGAAAAATAGTAATTACATTACAAAATTATTCCTAAAAAGAACTTGAAAATTAACTAAACACAATGGTGCATAAAAGTTCAAAAATCTACTAATAACTGGCTACCCTACTGAGGCTCTAGGCCTTCTTATTTATACAAATGGGGACTTCCAAGAGTCCTCCTAAAATCAAGGAACTCAGCTTCCTAAAATTGAAGATAAATAGTGTTACTTGACTTGCTCGACTCCCTCCTGGAATCATCAATGTGGGCCTTTGTGCTCTGAATTGGTGATAGAGGATTCGAGAAAAGGGGTAATTAATGAAAGAGACACCCCCCTTACAAGTCCTCTTCCCTATTTTCCTCGATTTTGGGTGTCATTTGGTCATAAATTCCTTGTCTATCCAAAATTTTCTAAAAAATCTTAATAAAACACACATTACAGTACATGGCAAAGTGACTAACCCATTTCACTCTATTAGCATAAATATATTTAAAAACATTCAACAAACTAATGATAATCCTGGATTAAGTCAAAATAAGAGGCAGAGTGAGCCCATATAATTACCCATTTCTCGGTGTCATCAAGTACTATCAAGTACCACAAGTGGTTGCAACTCCAAAGGCTACGCATGAACTTGTTTAGTTCACAAAAAATAATGAAAAGGAAAAAAAATATTTTGATGGAAATTATGAAGGATCATGTAGTTCCTAAGGTGAGAGGAAACACATATGAATAACACATGTGGACATCTCTGACCACTCCCTATGAGAGTGCCAATGAAATTAGGAAGATGTTACTTAGAGAACAATTGAAGAACATCACGATGACAAAGGTTAAAGGTGTAGATCATTGTCTTGGAAGGGTCAAATAGGTACATGATGATTTGACTACTATTGGTGAGGCAATTGAAGCCACATAGTTAGTCATGATAGCTATAGTGAGACTTCTTAAGTATTGGGAGGTGTTTGGAGCAAAGAATATTCCCAATTGGGACTCATTCTAGGATGATTGTGTGCAATATGAGATAGAGAAGTCTCGGAGTGGTGGCATGAAGATAGTAGATGAGGAGGTTGTGGCCTTGAAACCCATGGGGAAGAACAAAAGGATGTCCAAGAAAGGGGCCTCATTAGATGGTGCTAATAGAAAGGACGAGAAGAAAAATGATACTCATATCTCCAAATTCAAATTTTGGTCATGTTAGAAGATAGGACACTATGTTGCTATGTGTCCACATTGCTACCTCTATATCTTGCATGGGATTTTTGGATGGACAACTCACTCTATTTTTAGGCAAGGATGTTCTAGATGGATTCTACTCATTGAGATATTTCTTTTTGTTGATATATTGCATGCCAAGTAATTCTTAGTGGTTCCATAGATATTCATGCTTAAAGTTAGTAACCCCATTTACTCTCCTACAACCCTATGGCATTGTTGCAATGGGCCCATAATGGGATGTTGTGTTTCTTCTAAAATTTTACCATTCCTTCTTATTATAATTATTTAATTATATTATTGTTATTTTATCATTAATGCTTTTTTCAAATATCAAATTACTCTCTAGAATGACCAAATAATAGATAAACATAGTAATACTAAATCTTTTTATAAAATTAAAACCAGTTTTCCAACAATAAACTCACTTTCCCTTGACCATTTACATAAGCTAAAGACAAATCACTATACTACATTTATATCATCATCAATAAATACATAAAATTATAAAGTATTGTCATAACAACATCACAACATACAACCTTCTCCAATACTTAAACATTTAAGAATCTTTATGATAGTTATAAGAATATTTTTTCTTTTTTCTCATTCCCTTCTTAAATCCACAAAAATATTCTATTAATCAAAAAGCATTTTCAAAATTTAAGTGAGACTAAGCTAATTTATCAACCTGATTCATAGCATTCATGCTCATGACCAATGCTAAATAGTTTAAAGACAGCAATAATAATAAACAGTCTTCAATATACTCTCCTTCTCATGAAGATATTCTCATGATGGTATGAAAGACTACCTAAGGGATTTCAAATGCTTTCTACTAGTTCTTAAGGTTCCTCATCTTTTCATTCTATTCTAGATTTTGGTGCAAGCTTAATAATCTATGAGAGCTATGAAAACTAAAGCTTAATAATCTATGAGAGCTATGAAAACTAAACGTATTATAGTGTAACTTTGTATATTGAGGTCTAGATGCCCATATACCCAGTAAAAAGTTTAACTAACAAGAAATAATAATCTTTATATATTGAGGCCAAGATTCACATGTACCCAACAAAAACCTTAACTAACATGAAATAATAAAATAAGAGTGTTTAATGTCTAATTTCAAACTTTAGAAATACTTCATTTTAGGCCTCTAGTGTTCATAGACAATCAACTTCACACGTACTTCATAATGAGCTTATTCAAAATTAATAAAAAAACATGAAGAAAATTTATACTGAATATTAAAATACAACGTTTAACAAAACAGTATTTGTCCTCCTCTTTAAACATACATAAAAAAAAATGGTAAACCGAAAAACTCTACAACGCTAAATCGAAAAACTATGAGCATAACCACATTTAAAATCAGTATTGCGCAATGTCCCAATCCATATAAGTAGATTATCAGGGAATGCCCTAGGGGGCACTCAAGTTTAGAGTAAAAACACTGAAAAATGCAGGTTCGATGAAATAGGTGATTGCAAGGCAACCGTTTTGCATCGTATCCTTTGGATAACATATCATGACAAATAACACATAAAATTATATCAACCTCGCCATCACCTGTGCCGACAGACTGGACTGGAATGACAACTGTTGGGGAAGAGTCAACAGCTGCCCGAGCAGCAGCTGAAGGATAACTCCCATGGAGAGCAATGTATCGCGCTTGCAAATGAGGATGGAGATCAAATCCTTGACCCCTCAGTTCTATAGAATTAGCGGCATTACTATTTCATTCCAAGAGTTGCAAAACAATATTGACGTTTTCAGCCAGGACGCCATTCAATGTTCTCCAATTCCCACCCATCTCCGTCCCCTCTGCCAATCCATCTAAACACTACGCTTGAGATCAACTGCTCCTGAACAATACCTTCACTTTCCCTGGATGCTGATTCTTCATGTGGAAGGTTATCAGTTGCAGTTGTTGCAGTGGAAGGTACACATCTCTCCCACACCATACCTCCATTTGACGCTTCATCTATGTGTCTATAAGCCCGCTGAAATATTTCTTTCGCACAATTTTTATTTTGTGTGTCGCTTCCAATCTGTGATTCCGCCATCTCGTTGCTTACTGACTTTTTGTTTACAATATTCAATATATGTTGAGGAGTTCCCGCGATCACAATGCATTAATCGGAAGACCTGCGATATTGGCCCGTTAGGCTTTATATTTCAATTTAGACGAGGTAATATAGTTACCTTTGTGTTATTGGTCCCACGCCGACCAAAGAAGGCTCGCTTGGTTACCCTTACATTGTCCTCAATTATATTTCAATTATATTTGAGTCTCAAAAGATATTCGTTCATAGGCGGTCGCTTATCCTAATCCGAACTTGTTTCAATATGTTAAGTGGTCTACTTAGTCCTAAGTCAAAATAGGTCACATATCTCTTATATAGGGAGCAATAGAGGAGGAAACCACACTAAATCTGAGTAAATGTATATGATTAAATGGATTCAAAATAATTAACCGTAGATGTTTTAATCTTAGTTGATACAAACACTATTGACACTTGTGAAATTTAGGTTCTATGTGAACTCTCCAAAGCTAAAATGTAACTTAATGTGGAAATAATTATTTCTCACAATCTCATAGGAATTAATATATAGTGTTTTGTTATTAGGGAAGGATACATAAGTTTACTTAATAAATTTTTGTTGTCACCACGCCACAATGACCCCTAGAGCATGCTTCACAAATGTTGTCCACAACTTCCTAGTGTAACAGATTATTAATTGACCCTCACGGTGCCTCCACTTCTTGTAGCTAAGTGTTGGTTTAATATTGACTTAATCATTTTTCTTCTTTAACAATGTGTAATACATGTATAATATGCAACCTCATTGTTACATATACAAGATATATATAGGGCGAGAAACACTTAGCTCAACACTTGCAAAGCATCAACATATAAGAGAAATATAATTTACAATAAACATGTTCAATCACTTGGCTAAACACAACAAATCGACTTGCATCCACCCACAACATCTCTTACAACCTCAACTAGGGTGATGTCTCATTTGCAACTCACTGCAACACTCCCTGCCGTGCAATTCTCAAGCACCCGTGTTAGATTTGATGACCAAATGGGAACCTATATATGGAACAAGTACTTATTTCCAAACACTAAGTTTCTCTACGGTCGAAACACCACATTTGTCCCAATCACTAAAATTCTTGACCAATTGACCAAGCTCCAAAGTTCTATCTAATCTTGCCACCAATATTAACAACTTTTGATTCTTGCAACCAAAATCACCAATATATGGGTGAGCAAAAACCAAATTTCATTTTAGACCTAAACACCTAATATTGAGCGAGAAAACACCATATTTTTGGAAAGAAAAGGCGAAATTTTGTTTAAAATCCAAACATAAAATTTCAAGGATGCGAAAACCAAATTTCGGGGAAGAAAGCACCAAAATTTAGGTGTTTCTATATGTTCCCTTCGTAGAGCTACTGATCTCGCCCAATTATAATCCACTTAGTGCCAAAATGAACTAAACAAAAATTTTCCACGTATATGTATGTTTGTGCCTAATCATTCTATAAGCTTCATGTTCTCCCCTTGGCATAGTCCTCTCCCACTCACCATGTATGTTATATATACATGCAAACTAGTCATGTGCCTTATGGGATCGATGAAATGTTCCCAACCACCTGGTCACACGACGATGTTCATTTATGTTCACCCAATATTTTGCATGTACTCCATACACATATGCCCCATCATGTGGTCCCTTGTCGACATGGCTTACTTCATCAACCAACTTACCTAGATGAGATCCCCTTAGTGCACTTTTACTCATGCACTAGCATACAACTAGAAAAACCATCATGTCACATTATGTGATATAAGCATTATATTTTGTGTCACAATGATGTTTCCCACTGTACATGTTCAGTTACTTGCGTGCCCAACCTCATGGACTTTACATCCTCTCCGAGTCAAAGAAATTTTCATCCTCAAAAAAGTTATAATCAGCAACCCTGTACTCAAAAAGTCACAAACTGAAGCATCCATGCAGAAATCCATCTCGAAGTCTCCATGGGAATACGAAAGGTCTCAAGCCTACTCTATCAACACAACATTCAACAAACATTCTCACTATCCAAAGTTATGATCTTAGGACTATTGCCTCCTACTCTATCCATAATACCTCAAGTTTATACTACCATCATGCTAATCACTACAATATTTAGAGGTTGATCTACCTATGAATTTTTCTACCATATTCCAACATAAATATATCATACCATTACACATTGATATCCCCCAAGTTTTGTACTATTTGGGTATATAATTTAACGATCACACACATCCCATCAGAATGTAGATCCTCATTTCATCACCAATAATTTTTTTGGCATTCTTATCACTTTCTCATACAAAATAACTACAACAAAAATATAGATGATGTTTGTACAAACTACCCCATACAAAAGTAGATGAAGGTATCGTGACGAAAATAAATCTTCAAATAAATCTTCAAATAAATCATGTAATTCTTTCGTTATCCCTCGATTCTTGCAACCTCACCTAGAGATTCTCTATCAAGTCTAATTTGAATCCACTACTCCTATGGTCAATCAAATCGCTACATCCCTCATCTCCTTCGAAATGAAAACTTCTCTCACATCTTGATGATAGACATAGTGTCCCCATTTTCCTCAATAAGTCATCCATGTTATTATATAGAATTTAAAACTACTAGCAAAAGTATCTTTCCTAGACCTAGTGGATTGGTGTGGAACAAGAGAAAGAAAGGAATATAAAGTTTCCCTTCGAGAAATTGAAGAATGGAAAGAGGACTAATTTAAATTCGTTGCAATGTTTTCTCTCCTCTCGTTTTTTAATATCTAATGATAGTTCCGATTGGTATAATTAGAACCTACACATAAAATCAACACAAGCAAAATATCTACTACATTTATGTAGCATTATCCAATTACTCTACTTAATGGATCAACAAGGCATTGAAATATATGAATGTAAGCATAACATAATGCTTATAGAAAAACAAAGTACTTTTCGTATTAATATGAATAAGAGAGATTTTACAACCAAGAATAGTAAATGACCTCGTAGAAATCTCCCTATGTTGACTTGTCCTTCCTTGTCACAAAGCACACCTCAATGTTTCGCTAATGCATGAATATATCATACCTTTGGATTCAAGGAATCAACATGAGGCTATGATCAGAGTCCAAAAACCAACCCTGATGTTGTAGATGCTTGTAAATTTATAGGAGATGGGTGGTAGTTTTAGGAATTCTTATCCATTTTCCAATCTAGTCTTGAGATTCACTTAAAATGGGAGGATGAGCTCAACTGGAAATAGGTGATAAAATTGTGTATAATAGATTGCCCACAAAAGCGCAATGTTAGAAATGGTAGTTGATGATTGAAGTGTTTTACTGTAAGACAACTTTGGATCAAGAAAAACCATTTAGGATCATCATTTGTTATAATACATTTACATCATGATATCTTTTCTGAGGGAGGCATACCCATGCTTAGCATATAAGCTAAAATTACATGTATAATGATGAAGAAATCACATCCACTGATGACAAAGTGTGGAACCGTGATTGGATGAATATCTTTATGATCATATCTGTCACGGTTTCTAATCTTGCATTAATACTAAATTCACAACCCACATGAATGAAACTAGATCTAGGGTCTTCTATCTCGTTCCCTCGATTTTCCATTGTACGAGTCTAACCATAAGAAAAAATTATCTAAAGTCGAACATGGTAGACACTACTTGATTATGACCTGATGATGTAATCCATTAACAAACATAAGAAAAATAATGTTTTGTGTTAATGGCTCTCAATGTACTACACTAAAATCTGTATGGTGTGAATGAATGAGTTGAAGTCGAACACGAAACGTAATATTTCAGTTAAAAACCAATGATAAAAACATGACGCCGAGAATGAGGAAACTTGCCATTGATGTATGCAAGTCCCAAGGTACCAAAGAGATAGTTTTTAAGTCAACTTACTAGATTATGAGCTTATGTTCACAAGAAGCCACCCATCACAAGAGCGCCTTGATGTATCCCCCACCAACGACACAAAACGAGTATCATGATTTGGGATAAAAGGATACTGATATGGAGTTGGTTCAAGAATGAACGACTTGGAATGAAAAGTTACGAGTATCATAGAAAATATCAACTAAATGAGTTCTCTTGAACATATTGGTGAAATTGAATGGAGATGGAAGCATTAACCCAAAAACAAAAGTAGAGGATTTGACATGGTATGATGAATAAAAAGACACGTAGATTTCCCAACCCAAAACCCCTGAAGATGAACTTGAAGAGCGTCATGTTCAAGGATGTATTGTTTCCATTAATAGGTAGATTACCTTTGCTTTCCCAATTTTCCCAACCATTTCTAGTGAGTACCTCTTTATTTTTCAACAAGCTTGAGGAGGAACCCTCAGAACGAGTGGCTGGGTCCTATGATGTTTGAAAAGTCCATTATTATTTGATGATTTCACAAGTTTAGTGAATCTCTAACTACACTACAATAAAATAGTTCATTGGCGAGGGTCATGCTTGTGATGAACCTTTAAGGTCCGTTACCAATGTCGCATATGGTGATGGTATTTAAAGAAGCCTTGTTGTAAGTGTATATAGTAATGGTCCTTTATCGTTTTTCACCAGAGCTATATTCAATGATTCTTTTGGTGAGGGTCATTAAAGGTGCGTCACTAATTATCTCTTTGGTGACACTTTTGGTGAGGGTCGTTAAAGGCCCATCACTAACTCTCTCTTTGGTGACACTTCTAGTGATGATATTTTATTGACTGTCACCAATGATCTTCTTGATTACTATTTGTGACAGTCAATAAATTTTCGTCATCATTTATCATTAAAATGAGTTTTTGGTGATGCTTCGTGCCTATCAGAGACCTTTAAAGTTCATCATCAATGTTGCATATGGTGAGGTCTTTAAAAAATCATTGTCATAAGTGTATATAGTGAGGGTCCTTTAAGGTTTCTCACCAAAGCCATTTTCAATGACACTTTTGGTGAAGGTCGTCAATTTCCCATCACTAATTCTCTCTTTGGTGGCACTTTTCATGAGTTTTGTTTAAGTCCCATCACTAATTCTCTCTTTGGGGACACTTCGAGTGATGATCTTTTATTTACCCTCACCAATGCTTCTTTTCGTTACTTTTGGTGACGGTCAAAAAATGTCCATCATCATTGACCATTACAATAAGTTTTTGATGATGCTACGTACGTGTTACTATATTTTGTTAAAATATAATTATTTAAGACCATTTTTGCAAAGTCTTTTTCATTATGTGTCCAAGGTCATAGTGGTTATAATAGCCAATCAATTTATTAGGAAGTAATTAGTGTGTATCATTTCCCTCAAGTCATAAGAATATAGTCTTCCTATGAGTCAACACATTATTCATCTCTATCAGGTTTATTATCTAGAAAATTTCCTTTAAATAAAGTTCCACTAGTGTGTGTAGGAACTATATTACTTAATGCATAATCAAGCTTTGTCAATTCTATTAATGAGAGAGACCTAGCACTCCTCAACACTCATTGAACACCTTAACATGCTTTGGAAAAATGCAATAACATTCCTTCGCACCTCACATATCTTGAAACATCTTTGTACCTAGAACATCTTTCGATGAGTAGGATTCCAAAGCACATGTTAGCACGCCAAAGCATAGCATAGAACTCCTCTATCATGTGTTGGCATTCTCTGCAGTCCCTAGCATGCCCTGGAATTCCTTGGCATAATATTGCATTGAGAAAAATTAAAACTTGACACACATTGGAACTTGGCATGTATTGGAACATATTATTAATTTCCCTAGCATGCCCCTAAAAGATAAAGTCTCAACTTATTAGCCGTCTTATGTGTTCATTTCCTTTCATTTTAGCTTGCCTATTCCATTTGTTACCTTGGAACTCCTTGATGCATATTTCCATAGCCTGACACGCTGCACATCCTCGCATGTCTTAGCACCTGGAATGCCTTGGCACTATTTGGCACATGTTAGCACACCCTGGAACTACCTAGCACACTCTAGCACTTCTTGAAATTCCATGATATTCCCTGGCATGACTTACCTGTTCTTAGCATACGTTGTCAATCCCTCCTTGGCATGACAACTAGAATTGATTGAAACTCGCCAACGCACACTCTGTTATGGGAAAATTTAGTGTCTTTTCAAATGACCAATCCCTAGACCTAGTCGTGAGTCTAAACCAATAGCTAAATTAATTCCATTGTTTTTCCTATAGCTAAAAGATAAAAGAAACAAGAGCAAAAGTACCAACAGGTATCTCTCACTCTATCCCTCTTCCCTCTGACCGCTTTCACCACTCCCTCCCATACCTAATTCACTTGAAAGTTACCTGCACACAAGCCGAGATAGAAAACCATCAAGGCATACATATCGATCTATTAACTAAACATATTATAGAATCGAAAGTACAATGTACATCACATAACACATATATGGGAAAAAGCATAGAACTCTTTATTCATAGAAAGGAAGATTACAACCCATGTAGATGCATGTTTGATTCAAAATCATCCTCCCAGCTTCAAGCCCTTCTCTCCTGATGCAGACAACAATTTGACATGATAACAATACTCTCTCTACTAATCTCATCCAAGTAGCAATTCCATATCTTAAGAAGTTTCAACCTTCGACCAGCCTTGAATGCCTAATCCTTTTATAGGTTAGGCCATTAATGGCCCTCATGAATGCTTTGCCATATTTTAGAAGTGGTTTCATGGATAAAGGGATAATGGATTAAGGTTCATTCATCTCCTTCCTCATCCGAGAGCAAGCCCAATCCTTCTAGAAAACTCTAGAAGCATCCATTGGATGAGGAATCCAATGGATTCATTTGAAAAATTCGATGGATCTCGCTCATCACAGGTGATACAAAGGCTAGGTGCTATGCATAGCACCTAGAAAATGTAGTGCTTACCATTCATTGCACCCAGATAGAAGCCAACCTGTGATGATCTCCTTAGGGATAGTTTTTGGATGAATGGTGTCATGAAACTCTTAGGAAGCAAGCATGATGTAGGTTAACATCATTAGGGAATGAAAACAACTGAATTAGCAGTTGATAGAGCCTAATAATACAGATCTAGAAGTTTCGGTTGATGTGCCCAAATTTACTTGTAACAGATGCCCCCTAAAGCATGAAGTCAAAAATAACCATGTCGAGTGAGATGCTTTACCATTTGGAGAGAAGGGTTTGAACCAGAAGGTGAACTGAATGAGTTACAACAAAAATATCATGATACTTTGATTTTTTCTTATAATTTTGCTAAGGGAAGGAATACCCTTGCTCAGCTTCATAAACTTTCATTACATGTACAAATATAGTCGTTTATAGATGTATACCCATGAATGGATGACCATGAATGTAAGGCCACTCTACATTTGATATAGTACTTCTAAAAGATATATCGCAGCCTGGATGGATGAAACTAAATCCAGGGTCTTCAATCTCATCCAATCTTTCAGTCAAGTACAAGTCTAACCATGTGAATAGATGATGTGAAGTCGAACATGGAGAGACATCATCCAATTAGCAGCCAATGATGTAAGTTGTTAACAGACGTGAGAGGAATAACTGATAATGATAATGACCATCAAGGTACTGCAGTACATTTCACATGGTGTGAATAAATGATTTGATTTCAAACACCATATGAAGTCTTTTTGTCCAAGGTCAGTGATGTCAACCTATCGCCAGAAGCGAGAAACCTACCATTGATGTATGCAAGCCTCAAGGTACTGAAGGGGTGTTTCTAAGTCAACTTCTTGAATGATGTGCTTATGTCAACAAGAAGCGACTCGTCGTAGGTGCGCCTTGATGTATCCTACATCAATGACACGAAATGAGGTAGATTTTTTTGGATATGACATATTGCCTAGTGACAAAATGTTCAAGAATGGAAGGCATGAAAATTAAGGTTTAGTATATTGTAAAGGATGAAGTTTTGAACTGAATGACTTCTCTTGAACATATGAGTGACACTAAAGTGAATTGATTGTATTGACCCCAAAACAAAGGAATGGATGGTATGATAGACCAACAGTATGATAATCATCATGCTAAGTGACCCAAGACACATAGTCACAGTGATGAGGTGAAAGTGTCATGTTCAAAAGTAACCTACTACCATAAATTGTTCCTAGATTTTTCCTATTTTCCCTAGTCATTTCTGATGAGTACCTATTTTCTTTTATCAAGCTTGAGGAGAATGACATATGCTTGTTGTATAATTTCGCTCGCTATTTGATGTTTTAATGAGTCTACCAAAGGTGAAACTTGGCCTTGTCTATATGGACAAGTTTGTCTCTATTTGATGTTTTTAATGAGTTTAACGACAAAGATAACTTGGTCATTTTCATATTTAGAGAAGCTGAAAAGGGACTAAAAGATAACTCCAAAAGTTATATTTCGTAATTTTGTTTCTCAAGTCTGAAAAAGCATAAAACAATACAAGAGAGAACCTATTGATCATGTTTGACCAAGGAGTACCTTTTTCGTAGTTAATCTATCTCAACACAAAGAAGGGGTAAAACTATACTGAGTAGATATCGATTCTAGTCCGTTAACGAGCTAGAAACGACAAGCGCTCGACAATGTTTTCGTGTTGAGAGAGTATAAAAAGAGCTTGAAGAGATCTCCAATTTGAGGAACGAGTGGTTTCTAGGGTAGCAACTAGTTCCAGTGATGTTAAAAATTCTCAAAACATGTTGATTTATGTGAAAAGGTTCGCTAGTAAGACCACTCATTGCAATTGTTCCTCGAAAAGGGTAAAACAACCAAGTGAAATCGTATGATTAGCCAAAGCAATGGTGGCGATGGATGAAAAAAACCAAGGCTCATCTGACAAAAAGGCTAATAGAATGGAAATCACAAGGGTTAAAATGGAAATGGGTTGATTTTTAGACAAGCTTGAAACATAGGGAACTATGCTTGGATTCATTTTTTTGTTTACACAAGCTTGAAATGAAAAACTATGATTGAATTGGTTTACAAACCCCCAACATAATGAAAGGGAGAGTCTCCAGTAACCAAATGGAAGTCACTGCGGTGAAGTAGGATGGTTATCCAACACCTATTTGGCTCTGTCCAGATAGACAAGGTGAATGCGGTGATTCCATTCACATAACCTACAAGGAAACTTATCTTCACCACTAGGTGCATGCCCCCCAAGCTTCATTACATTCACCTAAGTAGACTACTCATGGCTATCAAGTGGATGGAATGAAGGTTCTCTTTCAAGATCAAGGGAAAGACTTGACTAGGATTTTACAAGATCTACTCAAAGACTTGACTTGGAACTTTTCTCTGGGGGTCCTTGTTTAAGCTTTTAATGAGCTTGACACAAGACAAGGAACTTTGCTCAGATTCCTTGTTTCATTATTTTAATGAGGTTAACACAAGACCAGGAAGTTTCCTTGTATATCCCTGTTTCATTTTTTAACGAGGTTGACACAATAGAACTAACTATCCTCGAATTCCTTGTTTCATTTTTTTAATGAGTTTGACACAAGACAAGTAAGTCTCCTCATACTCCTTGTTTCGTTTTTTAACAAGGTTGACACAAGAAAAAGAACTATCCTCATATTCCTTCTTTCATTTTTTTAATGAGGTTGACACAAGACAATGAAGCATCCTCGGACCCTTGTTTCATTTTTTAAAGAGGTTGAAACAAGACAAGGAACTATCCCCGAACCCCTTGTTTCATTTTTTAACAAGTATGACACAAGACAATGAACTATCCTCAGACCCTTGATGACAACTCATAAGATGTCATGAAAGAGAGATCATATTCCAATGCCCCCAGTACATGATGTACATCACTAAATTAATCATCAGTCGATGTAGGTATGGAACAACATGCTACATAGTTAACCCATGGCGGGGATGGTACCATTGGTATAAATGGAACAATTAGGGAAGATGGTTGACTAGGAGCCATAAACGTTGGTCAACGATGACAATCCTGCCTTAATGCAGGAAACAAATCACTTGAAAGAGTGTAGAAATAATGGCTCCCATGCCATAAACATAGTCGCACCCAAGAAGTAAATTGCAATCTAAAGGGCCTGGGACTACCATCACATTCAGATAAATGATTTTTCCTTCCAAAGTACTAGGTAACTCAGGAAGGATCGCAAATGGTTGACTGGTTCCTCTGTTAAAACCCAACAAATTCTGTGTAATAGGCACAAGCGGTGGAAAACCATGCACTTGCTAAGAAATTCAGGAAAGCATACTCACTGATGCACATTCATCTATAATAGTGCCCGATACAATCATATTACAAACTTGTACTATGATTTGGAAAGGCACATAAGAAGGAGGTTGGAATGCTACTAGTCGATTCCAATCAAAGGAAGTGACTAGACTAATTGCAGGGGGGGCCGTAGAAATGGGATGATTAACTGCTTAAGTTACAAGAACTGGAGGATTTTCATCTTGTCTTGATGGAATAGGAGGATTTCCCAAGCTCACTAGAATCTAAAGAAACAAAAATAACTTGAGCGGTATCATGTTCACTCTCTTCGGGAAAGGTACAATTTGCTAAAGGTGAAACCAGGTCAACTGTTACCTCAACCTATTAATTTCGATCGGGTATATACTCAGAGGATTCACTTTCAAAGAGAGTCGCCTTGACCGACGGTTGATTTTGGTCAGTCAAATCATCAACTTGTGAAGGGTTCAGAGAGATTTTCCTGTCACCATATGGAAATCGTTGCAGTGAAGTAGGACGCTTGTCCAACACTCTTTTGGCTTCATCCAGATAGAGACAAAGGTTAATGGTGTGATTCCTTTCACATAAGCTACATGGAAACTTGACTTTTCCATTATTTCCATGATCTTTACTATCACTATCTGATGGTATGTCACCAACATGATCTCCAAAGGTTGATGAAATGGGATGATGTGAACGGGAATACCATTCTTCTAAGATTTTAGGAATATCAAGACAATTTCAAAGAAGATGGTCTCCCAGACAAAGTTTGCATGGATATCAAACTTTGTGAGGCTTAATGAATGGTTTCTAATTAGATTTTTCATTCAAAGAAATGGTTTCTTGGTTTCCCCTCTACTGAATTTACTTCTTCTTCTTCTTCTTCCCTTCCTTCTTCTTCTTAGCCACCTGGTTACTAGTACCAATACTTTCCCCAGGCGAAGAGGAATAATTGGAGGAAGAAACAAATGAGGAAGAAGGAAAAGGGTCAACTTTACGATCAACTGGAGGTTGATTTTTTATAATGGGAGGTGTACTTGATTGTGAAGAAATCACGACATTTTGAAACAAAGAGGTTTACTGGCAAGCCAATGATAAATTCCAGAAGGGACAATGTAGCCAGATATGGAGCTCTAATATTTCTAAATAGAGGAAAAAGTCTAGGATTCCCATCAAAATAAATTCCTTCATTGGTGGACTCCAGATTTGTTGCCATATGTTTCAACCTAAGATCAACTAAGAAGAGAACGTGGAGGATGTTATCCATGGTCAATTAACTTTTACGACACTAGAACTTAGCTTTGATTTTTCATGTTTTAAGAGTCAAGAAAAAGCAAAAGATAACTCTAGTCGCTTTCGTTGTTTAATGAGCTTCAAAGGACAAGCGCTTAGATGAACCCTTTCTTTTAAGGAGTCGAAAAGGAACAAAATTGACCACTCTCGAGATAGTAAGAAAGAGGGCTTACGAAACTAACCACAAAACTGAAATATACACCTTGGCGGTAAATTAAAGAGAAATTACCAGGGATTTACCATACAATAGTCATTCTTCCCTAATGTTGTGTTCAATTCATTGTGATTGGTAAGGCGATAGACTTGGCTTCCTAGGCATAAATGATTTAAACCTATTGGGGTCTCCCACTATATATATGATGGCACATGGAGCACAAGTCCATACTAGTACTTACCAGTTCAGAAAGGAGGAATCACCCAACCTCAAAGAAACAACAACCACTAGGTTTTAAGACGTCAAAACACGTCTCTAGCCTAGAGACCTTTAGATGTTTCTGTTATATTCCATTATTAGGTTAAATGAGGTCAATTTTAGGTTGATCTTTCTTAAAAAAATTCTTTGGGTTTCGTCGCGTGATGTTTTCCAAAATTCCTAAGAATGCAATTAAAATGAGAAGCAACCTTTCCGTTTTGACAATGAAAATCCTAGCTACAAGGGAAGGAGAAAGCAAGTACTTTTTGGATCAAACAACAAAGAGTGCTCACTAATGCATTTCCTTATCCATTCCTTTTAAGCACACACATTCAATCTCCTAAAATACAATTAAATGTATTTCTTTTTCTTTTTAGTTCTCCTTAATGTGAATTATGCACTAAGAAAAACAATTGCATAATGATTCAAAAGATCCTTTCACAAAATGTCGATTTATGACAGTTTCACTTAAATATAAAGGAAGACTAAAAGAGACTTTCAACTTTAAGGAAATGAATGTTTTTGACACTTAAATGAAAATATGAATCAGATGCACCAAATAGACCAATCGATTATTCTAAGAAGGAAGATTTTACGACACTTCGTATTTGAAAAAACAATCTACCAAAACTATTTTCGACAATGGAATGCAAATGATAAAACAAATACATAAACAATCATTTAGTAATCCAGTCTAAAAGGGGCAGAAACAAGGAAACAAAGATTGCTTTCGGAGACAAGAAATCATCTCAATCCAACAAACAATTCAAACAACATAAAATTGACTTAAGGCTTCAACTACTAGATAGGAAAATTGATCCAAAAGGAATCATCATAGGCTAGATTCAGGGACAATGCAATTAATAACACTATCCTTGTGCAGAGGGTGCAATGCATAGCACCCTATCAGTTACAGAGCTGCAATGGTTAAAGATTGACAATTTTATGCTCAAAATTGACTCAAATTTTAGTAAATTGAACTTGAATTGGATGAGAAAAAGAGGGTAAAGTAAGTCAAAGTGTTCCAAGAGATTGATTGGCTACTATAAGGGATAAAATTGATCCCCAATGGAGCCATCATTTTTTTATGGGAAAATTTGGTGTCTTTCTGAATGACCAACCCCTAGACCTAGTAGCAAGTCTAGAAATACAATTAAAGTAATTCCATTTCTTTTCCTATAGCTAACAAATAAAAGAAAGAGGAGCAAAAGTACCAACTTGTATCTCTTGCTCGATCCCTCTTCCCTTTGACCTATTTTGCCACTCCCTTCCATACTTAACTCGCTTGAGATGCACCTACACACAAGCCGAGATAGAACACCATCAAGGCATACATATCGATTGTTAACTAAACATATTATAGAATAAAAAGTACAATATACATCACATAACACATGAATAGTAAAAAGCATAGAACTCTTCATGGAAACAACAATTTGACATGATAACTTTAATCTCTCTACTAATCTCATCCAAGCAGCATTTCCTTAGCTTAAGAAGTTTCAGGCTTGGACCAGCCTTGAATGCCTAGTCCTTTTATAACTGAACAGAGGAGGTTAGGGAATTAATGGCCCTCATGAATGCTTTACCATATTTTGGAAGTGGTTCCATGGAGGAAGGGATAATGGATTAAGGTTTATTCATCTCCCTCCACATCCAAAAATGAGCACAATCATTTTAGAAACCTATAGAAGCGTCCATTGGATGAGGAATCCAATGGATTTGTTTGAATTTTTTTATGGATCTTGCTCATCGCAGGTGATACAAAGACTGGGTGCTATGCATAGCACCTAGGCGTTGTAGTTCCTACAATTCATTGCATCCAGATAGGAGGGAACCTTCGATGATCTACGTAGGGAAATTTTTTGGTTGAATAGTGTCATGAAACTCTTGGGAGGCAAGCATGATGCAGGTTAATTTCATTAGGGAATTAAAATAACTAAATTAGGGGTTGATAGACCCTAATAATACAGATCTAGATGTTGGGGTTGATGTGCCCAAATTTTCCTGTAACACCCTCATATTCATTCATCTCCATGCATTTTGACCTAGTGGTCCCTTGTGTTGTTGTAGTACTCCCAAACACGCTTTAGCATGCATTGGGACTCTATAGCACAGCTCAGCACTCACAAGTGAAGAATAAAAATTGTAACCAACATTACCAGACTTGGAATAGACAATAAATCAGTGAGGAAAAAGAGCTAAGAGTTTTAGTCAGATTGGAGAAAAACTAGAAAATAATCGTGAAAAAATTGGGAAAAAATTCCACTATTCAAGAAATAAAAATATACACATATATTGATTTAAAAAAAAATCATTTTTCATTGATATTCAGTAAATCCATGTGCAAACAATTCATAATATCATAGATGTCCAAAATTTCATGAATGAATAAGTATCTCATATATGTTACGAGTCCAAACATGATCCAAAGTAATAAGTCATGACTCCTAACTAGTGACTACATAGAAATAGAAGTAACTACTTCTAAAAGTTTACAAAAAACACTATAATAATTAGAAAAAATTAGTAACTAAGAGTCTAAGACTCTCAAGAATGAGAAATAGAAGTGATTCCTCCCACTCCTCAACTTGCTTGACTCTCAAAGTTCTACAAGTGATGTAGGCTTAAAAGAGGAGCCTCCTCTAATTGGACCCAACTTGCTGCATTTGTAGTTTGCAAATCTATCTCTTCAAGGTCTATTAGTGAATGATGCAAACCTATAATTATCATGAGACATTGAAATGTTAATTTATGTTTGACTTTGAACTTTAAAGTTTAAAGTTTAAATTCCAAATCAGACTATGAAACCTTCAAATTCAAGCTCTCACCTAGTATTTTCTTATTGCGAAGTTGTAGATTGTAATGGAAAAATACAAGGTCATTTAATCGATTTTGTGTCAATCGTTTGTGCTTCTTAGAATTTGTTTTCTCAAACATTCTCCAATTGTGCTCACAACCTGAAGCACTAAATGCTTGGTTTAATATTCGAATGGAAAATCTCTTCAAATCTGGCATATCACTACAAACGTTTTTTGACCAAAGACCTAGCAAGTGGCAAGGGTTTGTAAGTAGACGTACTAAATACTAAATAGTAAAAAATTAAAAAGACAACAAAATTTAATAAAACATTTAAAATAGAAGATAAAGTTTAAAGAAATTTAATGAACTGAGATAACCTTCAAGCCTCAAAGTGTACCTCGCAACCCTTACACCATTCTCGTATAACACTGGTATAGGCAAATAATTTAGCTGGTGCTCTATAATCCTATAGTTGGGAAAAGACATGAAATTGAAATTCTGGATGAGGGAAGCACCTTTCCATGCATGCCATAAGACCTGTATGAACATCCCCATCCTCATTAAATTTTCTCTTATCATAAAAATACTATGGGTTTAAGAACTACGTAGCAACACGTAAGGGTGAATGCAATTTACTATCCCAATGTGCATCAATAATGTATGAAAGAGACATATGCTTTCCCTCCTCATCCCCATATCTTCTTTTGAAGACCTCCTTTGCGAGATCCATCACCTCATAAATGTAACCCATAGTGGGTTTTCCACCATGAGCCATCCTGAAAGTTCAAGCTTTCAAATCTAAATTAATATGAAACATTGAAAATAAAAAGAAGCTTGAAATGAAATTTAAAACATGAAAAGGTTAAAATACTTGAAGTAGCTGAGAACCCTAACAAGGGACTCCATCACAGCAATAATCTCTTCGACATATTTCCATAAACCCTCATTAAACACAAGTGCAACAAATTCAGTACCTTCAAGGGTCTTGGAATGTTTAGATGCCATCCACTCATGTCCCAAGGAAATCCTCTTCAAATTTATCTTTTTCTCAACAACAAATTGCAAATATATGAAATTTGTTGCAAATTTAGTCATTGCAAGTCAAATAACTTCTTTACCTTCAATGTATTTTCTCACAGTGTTTAGGACAATAATGTGGTTGTATAGGTATTTGGTTATGGATTTTTCCTTCTCCACAACCTTATGTATCCAACGAAGATTACCAATGTCCTCAAGCATTAAATGTATAAAATGGGCAACATAATAGGTGCAAAAAATAGTGGGGTGCCTGATCCCAAAAAGTATACCAACAACCATATAATTAGATGCATTGTCGGTGATAATTTGTAAAACATGTTCTTCTCCCACTTCTTGAATGACTTCCTCCATCACTTTACAAATAAGTTGTGCATTCGTAACCTTATCTGAGGCATCCATTGATTTGAAAAACATTGTACCTACTCGAAAAGACACAAGGAGATTTATTAAAGCTCTATTCCTTTGATCTGACCCTCCATCACTCATGATCGTGCACCTTGTTTCTACCCTTGATGAATGAAAGTCAGATAGCATAATCATGGCATATTCAACACTTTATAATAGAAAATATGTCCTAATTCTTTCCGATGAAGGAGCTTTGAACCCCAGGCCTAAAATGACAACTACATCAACCATAGCTTTTCAATAAGGACTTAATACATAGTCGAAAGGTATGTCAGAATAATACCAAAATTTAGAAATGGCCTTCCCTACCTGACTATGGATATTTTTTTTTTCCAATCAGTGGTATCCAAGGTAGGTTGGGAACTTGGTTTTGTGTGGGGAGAAAAAGAGGTGTTTATTTTTCCACCTCCAATGTCGAATGCATGAGGATTCATTTGGCCTTGAGTTTGACTTGGACTTGGAGGCATATGTGGGAAACTTGGGAACTGCTTTGAGGATTCAACAGAGGGAGATGACAATGGGGTAGTGGAAGAAAAATTTTCAACTCCAGGAGTTATTATTTCATTCTTTTTCTTTTCTTTCTTTGCATTATGCTGACTCAACATATCAATGGCCAAGGTTGCTTAGTGTTTGACATTTTCATCAACATTTTTGTAGAGACCTATATCATGGCTGAGTATTTCTGCAAGGTGGTAATTGAATCTATAAATGCCTCGACTACATTTCCTTTTTCAAAATTTACAAAGGAGCTTAGGGTATCCAAGAATCTTGTCACAATAAGCCCAAGCAAACTCCTTATCCCTCGACATTGTTGATGTTTTAGACTTGTGTTTAAATTACGACTTTTGTTTAGAATTGGAGTTATGCACTCTATTTAATCTGGCTCCTGGAAAATACAATAAAACTTAAAAATTAAAAATGCCATATATAACTTCGTAAAAAAGAGGTTTGTTTTGAAAGGATATGAGGTTTTGTTCAGGATCGAAGAGGATTCTGTCAAGCAACACAAACACATTTCAACCTAGTATATCAGTATGACCTTGAAACATAATTAGGTATATATGAGGAAGTGCTACCTAAAGGAAATATTATCAACATATACTGCACTATAATATTGAACTTGCAAGTTATCTTAGTATAAGACGACTGAACCAATACATCAATAACATATTCTGGAAGAACAAAAATACCCAAAGTTGTGAATGCATGGTTAAATCCTTTGATGTCACGAGACATTGACCATGGAAGGAATACTTGATGACTTGTTCGATGGTTTTGATGAAACCATTACTTAGGGAAGTTTTTAAATATATTTAAGCCCCATTTATACGGTTGAAAAGTCATAACCAAAGGAATATTTTGAACATTCGATTGTTGAATAGTGAAAATTCATACTTTCCATTGAAAATGACATTGAAACTTCAATATAGTAACATACCTATTATTTAAGCCAAGTTCCAATGTACCTCAATTGTTGAATAGTGAAGTGGCTATGCCTAAAGGTAACACAGGCTAAAGGTAATGCATGACTTCCCGACGGTTGATAAGAAGTATGGATAGATCACACGTTGGTGGCTACCCGATATGGAGTTTGGACTTAGGCTCACCTTGGCGGTTCCCTGATATTGAGTCTAGACTATGTAACAGTGGGTAGTGATTAATTACTAAAGGTATCGATGTATGAGCTTTGGGTCGAAGAAATGATAAATAAATTTTGGAATGACTGAAATTTAGTTTTTATCGATGTGGCATACCTAAACTTGAAAAACTTGCATTGACCCTGAGTTAAACATGTTCAACATGAGTTTGAATCGAAAATATTTAGATCAGATCATTTGGAAAGTAAGCTGATTCTAGCTCATGATTAATCGTGATTGATCGTGATTAATCGTAATAATAATAATATCTACTTTGTATCTCATGTATCTGATTATCTTTATCTCCTGTAACTCATACAGAAAGTGGGGTAATAGTGGACATGTAGCATCAAGCTCCACTCCTTTTAATCCAAAGTTCTACATGTAAACCTTTGTGTCACTTGCACCACAAAGCCTATGTTGTAGAGTATGGATTTAATACCTACCTCTACATGATAAAAGCTACACATAAATTTCAACTTCACTTTTCCACCTTTTGTACATTCTTTGTTTGGAGTATGGGACAACAAGCTCCACATAATTTTTTTCCATATCTCTATGTGAGTGTAACTTTGCAAATTTTCTTGCTTCAAGCAATATCAAAAGCATTTGCGAGCTTCTTTCAAGGCATGAATACATGCTTGAATCATGAAAATTAGCAATACTTATAAAGAAAAAAATAACCATGGAGCTATCCTTTTCCATTTCAAATATGTTAGGATTCTATTGAGAGTTTTTTAGAGATAATTATTAACTGGCCCTCTACTTTTCCCTTTTCCTTAATATAAATTGCATCTCTTATTACAATTCTAATCAAGATATTTACATCAAATACTAGATCAAAGGGCCAAGGACTTTTCATAAATGATTCCCTGTCCAGTAGAAGAATAAATGGTCGACATGTCATGCTGGCTCCAATTTCTTGGGAATTAATAATTGTTAATCTAGAACTATGTTTAAGCTTTGAAAATAGATTTTCCTCCGAATTGATCTTGGAAAGGTCCCTTTTGAAAAGCCTAATCATCCCATTGTCACCAAGAGCTCCTCCTTTTCACCAAATTGGACCAAAAACAACACTAAGTAGTTAATTAGGATCCAACCTGAGAAATTTTGATTGACACTGCAACTCAAGAGCTATTAAATTTAAAGTGCGCTAATATGATTCATCATTCTTTCACTGAATAAGTACATTGTTTTTGAATTTGTCATTCGTGGATGTAGTATGTGGTACTTACCTTGTTTCACCGGAAAGGGGTTTTATTCTTGTAATATGACAATGCAAGTAAGATTTAGTCCTTTTGTAGTATTTCTACCCGATCGTAATTTTTGCAAGATGTATGTCCTATGTGGAAAGAAATAAGCATTTAGTTCTTACCTCCTAAACTAAAGCATTGTTTCCTTTATTATGTGCCATGAAACTTCCTCTACAAATTTAGGACGAATGGGATGTAATATCCTATCCATCCCCATAGACTATAGTCCTCCATAAAGCAGAAAAAACCCCAAACTACCCATTTTTGCGGAATTTTTGGGGAAGCTAGGCATAGGAAACCCAAATTTGGGGTTGGGAGTAAGGTTTACTCAATCACTTAAGAATATGAAACACCTTTGTAAAATCTATAAATACAGAAGGATTGAATTCATTTTGGATCACAAAGTGTGGATTAATTCATTTCTTCTTAAGCATTAGGTCTGATAGTTTTTGACCGCTTCTATCTCTTTTCAATTTTAGTGGTGATATATTCCACCCTAGTTGACATTCCCTTGTTATCTCGCTGTTTGAGCACAAGCATGTCCGTCTCGTTAGCAATTTTTGTTGGATATTGGTCCCTTGTCCGCTTCTGGTCAGAATATTTATGTTAAATGTGAACGAGTTTGGAGAATAGTGCATGATAGGTTAGTTCTGTTTAGCATATACCTCTCTTGAAGGAAGCACCGAAGTTTTTGAGTCCTTTATATCTTATTCTAGCCAAAGCACTTACCTTAGGTAGTATATTCGTTTCTGGCAGCTCGAGTAGCGAAATTTTTTTCTTTATTTAGTTTTTTCATGCATAGTTAAAAGGAGTACTTCCCTAATTATTAATTCTCATCCTTAGCTAAGGAAGCATGTTTGCATACCTCATATCATATTCACTAGTGACAGACTTTAATTGTCTTGTCTATCCATGCAAGGAAGGTGCATTAGGATTAGGAGTTAAGAAAGTTGAGACATTATTGTACATGTTTCCAAATTCATTGTACCTTCTAGACTAATGGAAAAGTGAATAGTAGTGTTTGAAAGTTTTATTTATTTCTTGTTTCAAAGAGTAATAAATAATGATGTGATTTGAGTTCCAAATCTGTATATTTGTTGTTACTTTCTTTAGTGGCATGTGCTTCTGTGTTCGAAAAAAGGGGTTTTTCTGCAGTATCTAGCATCCAAAGCTTCTTCAATGCAAACTAAATATCAAATCACGCCCTCGTACTCCAAATAATCTAAGGCATCACCCTAGAGAAGTTCCAAAGTAGACCAATGAGCTTTTGCAGGCCAACTTTAATGCAATGTCACTATACAAGTGTTGACATGACTGCTAGAAAAATTATTCTGAAATGTTGCAACTTCCACCAATTCCTAAGATGGATGCCCAATGGGGTTCTAGAATGAGGCTCAACCTTCATTACCACATTTAAGACTTTTCAAAGGGATTGGTACCTTTAAACCATACCAATCTTTACACTTTCACAATTTGGAAATGTTCCTATCAATTTATATTTGTATTGAAAAGTCAGTCCTATTTTACATGTTTATTAAATTTATGAACAACTATAGGTCAACTCCAACAAAATGTCAACAAATTTGTGGGTGAGGTTGGTATTTCTCCAAATACAATCACACATGTATATATAATCACATATTTTCCTTTTCAGATCTTGATTGGTTGAAAAAAATGGTTTGTTACCTATGTAATTTTGTCTGATAGCTCCACATGAGCACTCATAGATAACAATATTCTTAATTCTTCATCTTTGTGCAAAATAAGGTCCCTTCTGGTTGTTATTTTTCATGGAGAAACCTCTGACAGTACACCTTTTACCACAGAGATGTTGTGGTTGGATAGAAATCTCTAAAGGAGTCTTACAGTAGACATATAAATGGCTATTGAATATCACGATAATAAGCATTAACATATGAAGATGTGTACACCCTAAGCTATGTGCATTCAATCCATTAAATTTTCTTTGATGGTAGATTTCATTCTGCATAATAGATGTGTTGCGGCACTTAAGTGTGTTCGGATAAAAAATTCTAAGGCCAAAACATGATTCTCATGTGTTATGGAAATTCAACATATTCCTTGTTCACCTAAGAACTACTTGTAACTCATATTAGGGTAATCATGTACAATATCACTCATCCCACTTAACAATTTACCAAGACAATTCTCATCACATCCAACCTTCTTCTAAAACAATTAAGCAACATAGTTTACATCTTGACATGATGTAGCACCTGGCATGTCTTAGAATTCCTTGGCACTATGTGGCATGCATTAACATCCCCTACATTCCTTGGAATGCTTTGATACTACCTAGCACACCATGGCACTTCCTGACATGTCTTCATAGACTAGCATACCTTGGCCTTCCCTAGCATAAAAACTTGTCACTACCTCCTTAACACACCTAGAAACCATTGAAACTCCCTCTAACACACTCTTATTCGTTAATTTCCATGCATTTTGAATTAGTGCTTCCTTATGTTTCCTTGAAACCTCCTAAAACTCCCTAGCTCACTCCCCTTCTCACCCTAGCACCTAACACATCTTAGCCAACCGCCTTAAAACTCTAGCATTCCTTGGCAGTACATAGTATACCTTGTCACTCGCTCCTTAGCACACCTAGACATCGTTGACACTCTTGGTCAGAAAATTTTATTCATTCATTTCCATGAATTTTTACCTAGTTCTCCCTTGTGCTTCCCTAGCACTCCTTATCACTCCCTGACACATTTTGTTACACCATAGAACCTATGACATCTTGGCATATTGCCCTAGCCTCTAGCATGCCTTAACATTGCCTAGCATACCTTGTCAATTTGTCCTTAGCACACATAGAAATCACTTAAAATTCTAATCACAAACTCTTATTTGTTCATTTCCATTCATTTTCACATAGTTATCCCTTGTGTTTCCCTGACACTCCTAGCTAACAATTCCTTACACGGGTTGGCACATCTTGGCCGTGTGTCACCCTAGAACTCTAGCATTCCTTAGAATTGCCAAGGGTGCCTGTAACTCATGCTTAAAACACTTGCAACTCACTAATACTCCATGCCATACACTCTTATTCCTTCATTTTGATTCATTATGTCCTAGTTCCTACTTGTGTTTCCCTAACACTCCCTAACACTCCTTGGAACACATTGGTACACCATGGCATTTGTCACATATTAGTAGCATCTCCTAGCACTTCATCATCTATTGGCACTCCTTATCATACGTTGACACTCCCTCCTTAGCACACCTATAACTTGTTAACACTCCCTATCATGCATGCACATTCATTCATTTACATGTAATTGAAATGCATCCTCCCTTGTGTTTCCTTGGAAATCCATAGCACGTGTTAGTGTCACATTCTAGAACCTAGCACACATTGTAATGCCTTAGTACTTGGCATATCTTGACATGCCTTACACTCCTTGGAAATTTATAGCATGTGAGAGTAGTTCTTGGAATTCCCTCCACGCCTTGGAACTCCCTAGTTTTCATGCCCTCATAGATAGCCTTACTTTTTTTTGTGACTTGGGAACCCAACCAAGTCATTGAAAAAATAGTGTTGTGCCTAGACCAAAGTCTCACTTTCTCTCAAATTTCTTTTTCCATCCTCTTAACAAAATCATAGCCTTTCCTCCTACAAGTCCGAATATGAAATTCTCCTAACACACTTCATTCATGAGAAACATAGAATTCATTGACATCCCCTACATAATCTCCTATTCATTCATTTCCATGCACTTTGACCTAATTCTCCATTATGATTCCCTCACAGTCCCAAACACTCCTTGACATGCACTGAGACTATTTGGCATATGTCAGCACACGTTTTCATCCCTTGGCGTGCCATGTCACTCCTTAATTATCATTCCCTCATAACTACCCTTATTCTCTTTTAGACTTACGAACCCAACCATCTCCTACCTCGACTATGACAACTTTACCAAGTTACATTTACTACAACTAGAGTATTCCTTGTTCCCTTCATCGACTATAAATCATCTTAGGCTTCTCATCTCCAATATTAACTCATCACACTTAACAAGTTACCAAGTCAAGGCTCACATCCAATAATGCCCATAAAACAACTAGGCAACATACTTTACATCTTCACATGCCATAACATCTGGCACGTGTAACAATCCATTGGCACTACATGGAACACATTATCATCCCCTTCATTCCCTGACATGATTTTCCACTCCCTAATAGACCCTACCACTCCCTAACATACCTTGACACTCTAGCATGCCTTGGCACTGCCTAGCATTTACCCTTGTCACTCCCGCAAGACAATTGGAACTTGCTGAAACTCCTTATGGCACACTCTTATCTATTCATTTCCATGCAATTTTAACTAGTTCTCTCTTGTTTTCTCAGGGCACTCCCTGACACATATTGGCACACCCTAGGACTTGTCACATCTTGGCATGTCGCCCTGTCACTCTAGCATTCATTGTAACTACCTAGCATACATTATCACTCCCTCCTTAGCACACTTAGAATTTGCTAACAATCCCTGTCATGAACTCTTATTCATTCATGTCCATGCATTTGAAACTAGTGCTCCCATGTTTTTTCCTTACACTCCATAACTCTCCCTGGCATGCATTGGCACACCCTAGCACCTAGCACATCTTGTCATGCTTCCCTGGCCTCTAGAATTCCTTTGCACTACCTAGCATACCTTGTCACTCCCTCCTTAGCACACCCTAAAATCATTAACACTTCATGTCACAAACACTTAACTGTTCATTTGCATGTATTATTTTAACCTAGTGCTCCCTTGTTTTTCCCTAACACTTGCTAACACTTCCTAGCACTATCTGGCACACCTTGTCACCTAGCACATATTGGCTGCATGTCCCACTTGCATGCTAGGATGACTTAGCACTGCTTAGGATACCGTGTCACTTCAATATAATCACACGTGGAACTCATTGACAGTCCCTGTCACACACTCTTATTCATTCATTTCCATGCATTCTGACCTAGTTCTCCCTTGTGTTTCCATAGCACTCGCTAACACTCACGACACAGCGTTACACATAAATGCAATGAGTTTCAGTAACAGTCAATCGAAAAGTCGTTCTAGAGTCTACCTAGTTACTTGTTCTTCACTAAGATGTTATGGTTAATTTTATTGTATAGTGTTCAGTGTGAAAATATTACTAGGTGTTTTTATTGCATAGAGTAATTATGATCTTCCCCATGTACACAAGGTTAACAAAGAAGTGTTTCCCATAATCACTCAACTGGAACTTCAACATGTGCATGAAGGTAACCACAAAATATTTACCATATTTACACAATGCAAGGTGATAGGAAAATATTTACATTATATACGTGAATGTACTAAGATCAGGACCATTAGCATCATATGTACATATTTACCATAAGACAAGGGTCATTACAACCCATTAAAAATATCCATAAGGCCTTCCTCTTTTACCACAAGGGTTTAATTGAAAAACACATAGTTCCTTTAAGGTTTGTAGGTTGAGGTAGCCACTTCAAGCCCTTGACCTTAAAGATAATCAAATATTTGCAATTTGTTACAATAATAAGATCATTATGCACACTCCTCATCTTAGAGTTGGTTATAGAGGGAGAATAATTGATTGATGCCAACCTTGTATATGAAAAACTTTTCCTGCACATTGGTTGGACACTGCACTACTAGTTGACACCACTAACACATACCAAAACACCAAGATACCCATAATATGTGCCCTAAACCGAAGGGCTTAGACTACACCTCCATAAAATGTACCTTCGACTTTAGATGTCCCAAAATAGAAATATCCTAGGTAACCATAGCCTATTTGTTAGATTTTTGTAACTTTCTCCTCAACTAACATTTTTTTTTAACTATTTAATCCACTTACCATATACTCTCTTGTTTTCACCCACCTAGCATACAAGAACACTTATGTTTTTAATACAACCAAGTTAAGAGGGTGTGTTTCTTTCTTACACTTAAATATTTTCAATAAAACCAAGTTAAGAGCACGTGTTTCCTTTTCAAATTCCAAAAGTAAAACATGTCTATCTCTCTAAACTAATTACAAAATCGTTGCATAAAAAAGGTAAGCTGAAAATTAAATTAAAATTAGATTATTATTTTTATGATAAATACACGAAATATGGAAAAATTGTTTTCAAACACAACCATAAAAAAACATGTTCGTTTATCAAATACAACTACAAACTTATTTAGCCACCTTTTAAAGCCCCGAAAATTAGGTCAACAACAAGGGGGATACCCGCTCGGTCCAGACCTTGGTTCACAGCTCCTTTTCCGTTTCCCAATTTAAGTGTGTATATGGGAAAGATTGATATTTCTGATCTAACAGTTCCTAATTGAAATGCTCTAATTCTATCTTTAATCTAGTGACATGCAGTTATATTATAATAAACATAAATATCTAAATCTATACTAACCCGGGATGTAATATTTCTATTATGTGATTTAAAAAGATTTCAAATAAGGATCAGTAATAAAGATCATTCAACTGTTATAAGAAAAGAATTCAATATAGATAGACCACTTCACATAAAAGGTTAGACGAAACAGTTGTGAAAAACATATCTCATAATAAGCTATTCATACATCAAGCACAAATAAATAGATATCACAGTACAAAAGTGTCAAATGATAACTTAGGCATTCACACATTAATGTATAAACAACTAAACTTGAATATCACTTTAACACAAAAGATAGGAACAGTTAAGAGATAGAAGTACCATTTATAACTAGTTCTACTCGTGAGATTCAAGTGATAATGATTTATCTCTTCTTAATCGAACATCCACTAAGAGTACATAAGTGCAACATCAGTAGCAGATATTAAATGCAAAAATCAACAAATCATGTTCCATTCATTCATCAAAACCTCCTCGGAGGGTGCAAAAGTGCATGTTTTGAAGACACGTTTTTGATAAATTTCTAGACCCTTCTCTAAATGCATGAGAAGGGTTTAAATACTACTAACTACATCTAAAAATAACTTATTTACAAAAATATAGGATACAATTTAAATGAACATCCTTTCTCTAGGAAAAAATAAAGCAAAACTATTTCTAAAATTGAATCTAATTTCTAACTATTTATGTATCTGTTCCTTAAAATCACAAGAATTCAACATTTGTTTGAGAAGAGTCAGTTGGCCGACTTCAGCCTTTAACTTTTATCTTTAAAATACTTTTTCTGAATTTCTAGCGCATACAGGTAGCTGAGTGATTAGAAGCTCTCCATTTTGATAAGTTTTACCCAGCGATATGCAATTAGCCCTAAGCGTTAATCGTGCATCGGAAACTAGCTACATTTCTTGATTTGGGCTTCCTTGGTGCGATTTTCACCTCTTGCATGTTTTCTTTTAGCGGATGAAAATTTGAAATTTTGTGAAGATAATGATTCCTTAAGTTCTTGGCCCTCAGTCTTAAACTGTCTGTTTTTGATGTCAGCATTGTCCAGTACCCATTTCACCATAATTGTGTAGGGGGGGATTTTGGGCTCTGCTGCTATCCGGTGGAGGAATGAACAAGATAAATCTACAACTGATGCCTCAAAAGAATTTTGTGAGCCCACATTAGCTGTAAACTCCATTACTTTGGGGTTCTCTTCCTCAAGTAGATTATACATGCATTGGCAATTGGTAATACCCGCTTCTCTGTTATAGGCGGTGTCTATGTATAAGGATGCCATTTCTTTATCTTCAGACATCGGAGCCTTGGCTTTCTTCCCCATAGTATCTTGTATACTACCTTGTATGTTTCTTTGTTCTTCATTCCTACGATTTACAAGTGAGGTAAGAGTAATGATAAGGAATAGTGACGGGAAAGCTTTAAATTCTGAAGACATGTAAAATTATACCACCTTACGTGAACTGGCTCTTTGATAAACAAAAAACCATATTTTATTAACAACTAGAAACTAACTCATTAATTAGCATTTAAATCACATAACCAGTTCTGGTTTTACGGAAAAAGATTTCTCGAATAGTGAGCCGAAATATTTTTTGTGATGGGGCGATTTTGCGATTTGCTTTGAAATATCGCAAATCGATGTATCGCATTATTGCAAGATCGTAATATCGCAGTATCACTCTTTTATTCTTTCGTAAGATTGCTTTGTCGTTCTATCACAATATTACGATATCACAATATCGCATGGTCGCAATATCGCGTTTTCGTTGTATGTGCTCATTTCGTGTTAATGTATTTCTTGCGAGGCACGATTTTGCAATATGCGTCATTGCATATTGGCGTTTTCTGTGGTTTTCCAACGTAAGTGAATTTTAAGGCATGCAATGTGATATATATGTTTTTTAATATGTAATCTCGCATAGCAATCTCGCATTCTTAGAATTTGGGTAGTAAGGAGGTGTCCTATTTTCCTTTTCGTGATGCCATATTTTGTAAGGAGTGATTTTGTCTTTCCTCATCATGAAACTTAGACTTTTTAGATTTTTCAAAGGTATTTTCCTAATTTTATGATGATAAGGTTTATTAAAAAGGAAATACAAGCACTATTTCATTTTTTTTTAATTTTTGGACTAAGGGTCCCCACTTATTTAGTATTAACAATAACACTAAATAAGAAGGGGGGTTGTTGGTGGCCACAACAATTGGCAATTCACTTGGAAGAAAGAGTTATCTTTGTCTTTCTTTTGAATTTTCTAAACTTCCAAAAAAGAAAATTTTCGAGAAAGTTAAACTTTATTATAGAAAGATAAAGTACATTATGCTTTAACCTGTAATGATATTTTGTTTCTTCTATTTTCAACTTTGATTATTTGCTTCCTCAAGCTAGTCCTTGTGTCTACATCAATCATTACTGGGTTTATTAAGATAAAACAAAGCCTTCTCTGTAAATCAGTTTTAAATATGCTCATTTGTCATAAGTAGTGCCTCTGTTGCCAGCAGACATTCATAGCCTCGAAAAGGTTACATGTTACCAAGCAATGATCCTGTATCCTACTTAGAGAAACATGCAATTTTCAAAGAGGAATCCATATTTACACTTATTGCTTTCATTTTCTCTTTTACCCTTAAGGAACAATGTCTTGGTTTGATAGCCAATTTATGACACAGTCATTCACTTGATTTATAACTTTGCTGAACAAGTTGGCTCATGATGAGACCCCTTGCCTTTTCATTGCAACAATCTTGAGTCATTGCCCTGTTGTGGTATGCAGTATTGGCGAAGTCAGAAAGTTATCATATCTATGATTATGATAAGCCGACTTGTGATGAGACCTCTTACTCTTTAAGATAAATTGTATCCTTCGATTGTTTCTCTAAAAGTTGTAATTTCCTAAGTAGGGAGGAAGTCATTGTTTCCTTAACAGAGAATCTTTGTTTTCTTATTGATACCTTTCATTGCATTGATATAAAACAATTTATCACTAAAGGTAATTTTAATCACACTTTTTATAGTTGAAACTACTATCATCTCTAGGCTAGAGTCTTTTAAATATATCTTTCAATAATAAAGATCATTTTTTCTAAAAGATTTGCTATTTATACAAGTGAAAAATCAAAATCTGAAAGAGAATTGGTGTTTTTTTCATAAATACCTAAAGTAACCATTCACAAGTGGTTTTATTATAAAAATAAAAACTAATTTACAAAATAGAAGAATAATCTTCTAAGGAAAATATTTCTTGAGGATTTGACCGTTAACACGCAAAGAATCTCTCTTTCCTATTAAATCCCACAACATGAAAGTGGACGGACCTATGACTTCTATGATTTGAAAAGGGCCAAGCCACATTCATTGAAATTTTGTATGTTTCCCTTTTTCCTCATGGGCCTTGTCCCATTTTAAAACTATATCTCCCATCTCAAAATCTTTTCTGGTCATCATGTTCAAATCAAAAGAGGCTTTCACTAATGCTTGGTGATGAGCGTGGGTTCTTTTGGCCTGTTCTCATTGTTCTTCTAACTTGATTATTTCCATTTTCCTTAGATCTAAGGAGGATGTTTGTACTTCATCAATTTATTGAACTAGATTCAGAAGAACCACTTCTTTTCCATAAACTAAATTGAATGGAGAACTGTCGATGGAGGTTTTTTGCATTATTCGATCTGCCCATAAAGCATATATTAAAGACTTATGCCAATTTTTATGATTTTGGTCAACTGTTTGTTTGATAATCCTCATTAGGTTTTTATTTGTAGATTCAGCTAGCCCATTCTCCTATGGGTAGTAATTTGTAGAATATTTAAGTTTGAAACATCTTTTAAGTGCAAATTTAGTCATTATGTTTCCAGAATAGTAAGATGCATTGTCAAACATTAAGGCAGAAGGCAATCCAAACCTGGTGATCATAAATTGATATATGAACTTAATGATATGTTCAACATCAGCCGTCTTGAGAAGAATTGCTTCTACCCATTTAGTAAAGTAATATGTTGCTTTCGGGAGATATCTATGTTTTTTAGAAGAGTGAGGAACGATCTCACCTATTATGTCTGATCCCCATTGATAAAAGGGTTGTTCACTGTTGACTCGCTGTAGTGGCAAGGATGGTTTCTTCTGTCTCCCAGCAGCAGTTTGGAAGACTTGACACTTCCTCAAGTAGTTGTTCGAGTCTTTGAATAATGTGGACCAGTAATAGCCTGCGCGTAATATTTTATGTGCAGTAGCATCTACAACATAGTGTCCACCTGCTCGCCCATCGCGGAGTTCCTGCAAAACGTTTTAGCTTCAGATTCCTCAAGACACCTAAGGAGAATAGAATCATAATTTATTCGAAAAAGAACATCATTCAAGAGTTGATATTGTTTGGCTTTCAACCTTAGAGCTCTTTTCTTGGTATGGTCGAGGTGTGAAGGAGCATATCCATTCTTTAGATAATAAATGATATCAACATATAATGACTCATTATCATTTAGGCTTACCTCATAAATTTGTATGTCTGTAGATAGACTTTCAGATATAAGCGATGCTCTGGCTAGCATTTTGAAAAATCCTTGAACTTTGACAATACTTGCTGGTTTGATTTCTACATCATATTCCTATAAGGCAATAACCCAATTGGCTCTTTTCTCACCCACATGTTTTTGTGCTAAAATATTTCTTACCGCTAGAAATGGTACAATGATTTTTGTATGGGTTTTGAGTAGAAAGGGTCTGAAATATTTGATTTCTTTAGAAAAATCGTAAGCCTGTTTCTCCACATCTGAATAATTTAATTCAGATCCCTGTAAATTTTAACTGAGAAAAGAAATCGGAGCTTCTGCTTTTTCTTGATTAGCTTGCATGAGTATCACATCATATGATCTGTGAGAGGCAAATGTATATAAAATAAAAGGCTCTGAAAAAATTTGGAGTTGCTAAATATGGAGCATTGACAATTGCTTGTGTGATCAGATTGAATGCCTCATTTTCATCTTGGCCCCATCAGAAGTTTGATTTCTTTTTAACAATTGCTTGTAAAGGAGACATGATTCTTGAAAAATCTGGAACAAATCTCTTTACAAAGTTGATCTGGCCAAGGAAAGTTTGCATGGATTTTTTGTTGTGAGGTAGGGATATTTCAGAAATCTCCTTGATTCTATTAGGATAAATGTGAATTGTAGATTTTGACACTATGAATCCTAGAATTTTTCCTTCACTTAATGCGAAAAAGGACTTTTCCGGGTTAAGTGAAATTCCATACCTTAGACAACGTTGGAAGATTTGTTTTAAATATCTAAGGTGGTTGCTTTGTTTCTTGGAATAGGTTTATTAACTAAACCTTTGAATGCGATGTCCATGGCTCTCTAAAATGTGGCACCAGCATTAATCGGGCCAAAAGGAATTTTTTTATACACGTAGGTGCCCCATTTGGTTCTAAATGTGGTTTTAAATTGATCATCTGGATGTACCTACACTTGATTGTATCTTGAGAATTCGTCTAAAAAGGACATTAATTTTGATCTAACGATTGCCTGTAATATTTGCTCCATAGGAGGCAAAGGAAAATGATCCCTTTGGCAAGCTTTATTAAGATTTCAAAAGTCAATACAGATTCTGATATCTCCGTTTTTCTTTCTAACGGGAACCATATTGGAAATCCATTTAGAATGTCCAATGGGAAAGATTATTTTGGCTTTCAATAGCTTGTTGAGTTCAGATTTGATCTAGTTTTCTAGATTGGGATGGATTTTTCTCAACTTCTGTTTAACCAGTTTTTCATCGTCTATCATTGTAATAGTATGTTGGATAATGGAGGTGTCATACGTTTTAAGTTCATCATAGTTCCAAGCAAAACAAATTTTTTATTGTCTCAAAAGACGAATATATGCTAATTTTCCTTCAGGAGTTAGGCCAAGGCCTAGATTGATATTTTGTGGTTTGGTATCGGTTCCTAGATTTACTAACTCGTAGTTCAAAGTTGAACTTTGGAGTTTCGAATTGGTAGATCTTTCAAATCGATCTTTCAAATAATAAAGGTCTTCTAATTTGACTACCAACTTAGGTATAGCACTTCTAGTGCTATCTTGCTGCAATTGTCGGTCATGTTGGTCTTCATCAATTATCTGATTGGTGTAGGATCCTTCAGATGTGAGAAAACTCACGATGTCAGGATCGTCATTAAAATTTCTCCAATTTGTAATGTTATCAGGAATATATGGTTTAAAGGTTAATTTTATTGAAAATCTATCAGGGCTAAAATCTTTTGAAGGGATAATTTTGGAAGCTACGTTAGCTAAAAGGTCTGCACTTGCATTCTGGAGTCTGGGAATTGATGAAATATTAAATGCTATAAAGTGTTTAGTCAGATCTTCAACTAAATATTGATAATGTTTTAAATGACCTGATAGACAATGTATAGTATTACTTACCTGTCTCAATACAATTTCAGAATCTCTGAAAACTTGACGGTATTTGACGTCTAATCCGATTGCTTTGTACAACCCTTGTACTAAAGCCTCATATTCTGTAGTATTGTTGGTGCAATCAAATTCGAGTCTGCAAGTTAACATAGTTTTATCTCCTTCTACACTAACTAGCACGCATCCTTCTCTTGCTCCTTCGTTAGATTTAGAACCATCAAAAATATAATTTCGAAAATAAAGATTTATTTACAGGACTATCTATGAAATTAATACATTTAGAGCTATATGTTTGAGAAAAAATTTCGACTTGGGATACAACATAATGTTCTAAATAAGGTGATGTATGATCATTTAAATTCCCTAGGAAAGACTCTACTAAGTAATTTCCAATAATACTATTGTTATATGATACTGGTTCATTCTCCCCCTCTAGCTCCATTACTATGTATTTCTGATGTCTTTCTCGTTCAACTTTTATTTGATTAAGTTTACCATTGTAAGGCAGCCACATGTGTGACAAGTCAGTTGTGAAATATCCATGACATTTTTCTGACCAATCTCTGCTAAGAATTAAGCCATAAAATTCTAGAATATCAGCAACTAAAATGTCGATAACTTGACATACCTTTGGGTTGGATGATAGTCTTATGGTAACCTGATTTAATTCGCCAATCACTTCGACTTGCGATTGATCTAGCTAGACTATGCGCACAACAGATTTTTGTGTTTGAACATTCAATTTTGTACATATTTATTTTGGTAAAATATTTGATGAAGCTCCTGAATCCACTAAGCAATTATGCACATTTTTATTAAATATTTCATAAGTAAGAAGAAACGAGGGAGTATGAGATCTCTATCTTCCTCCAATTAACGCGATGTCGTTTGGATCAACTTTGTTAATCACATTAGTCGGAGGTCTTCCCATATCGTGGGAAGCTTGAGAAATGACAGAGGCAGGAAAAGGTGCAACTAGGACAGCATGTAATTCTCTCAAAAGTATCTTTTGCTGGTGTTTTAACTTGCTCAATTCGTAAAGAGTGATGTTGGCCCTAGTATTTTTCATATCTTCTATAATATTTTACTCCATTTCATCTGAAACGATCAGCATTTTATTTGGAGTAAATGCATCTGTTTGGACTGGGGTGGTTTGTGTTGCTTTAGGTGTCATTTTCTTGGCTTCGATTTTATGCTTCGTCGCTGAGCTTGCGCTTTTTGGCTTAGGGGTAGTTTTAGGAGGATCAAGATGATTTCTACTTCGTGTACTAACCGGGGATTCTTCTTGATCCTCTTCTTGTGGGAGGATGAAATCCCAGATACCTTGTAACTCTATAACTTCTTCTTCATCGGTTTTCCCTTCAGTAGCGATTCCCTCTTCTTCTTCTTCGGATTCAACACTCATAATAGCATTGGGGGGATTTGAATCAGTCGAAGGGTTTTTTTTAAAAGGTCTATATGGCTTTTTTGAAGAAGTTTCTGACACTTGTTTCTTAATGTCGACCATCTCATTAGACATGGTCTTCAAAACTTTTTGCAATCCTTCTAAATCGAATGCATCTTTCGCTTGGTTTTTCTTGGGATCTTCTCTGAAAGTAACTTTCTTGGATTTCCATTCTTCTATCGCAATTTTCTTTTCAAGGGCTATAATACGCTTCTCTACTGCTATTGCTTCTTTCATGTTTTCGGCTAAAGTTGTTTTGTTAGCTTTGGCCAGGAAGATTGCTATGTTTAATGGTAAAGCAGTGATGTACCATTCGCTTCTTACTTCTTTGTTGGGCTTGGAAGTAGTAGGAATTTTGTTTAACAATTTATTGAAAAGTGAATTGAAATCTTTTATAGGTTCTTTTGACTCGGCCCTAAGGTTTGACAGGTCACTGATTAACGTCGCTGTAGACCTATCATCACCAAACTTAATGAGGAATTGCTCTTGGAAGATATCCCAAGTAGGCATAGATCCAGATGGTAATGAAAAATACCATGATTCAGCTATTCCTTGAAGAGTATAAGGAAAAAGTCGAATGACAACATCTTCGTTAGTAACTCCATTAAGATTTATGGATAGCATAAAGTTATTAATATGCTCTTTCGCTAGCCTGCCTTCTTCAGGATTGAACTTAGGCAGCCATTTTTTAGTATAGGGTGGTAAGTGACTCAAAGGAGTAGACATTAATACTGCCCCTAGGTTGTTCCATGGAGATTGGGCCATCGTTGATCCACTAACGGAGGGAATTGCAGAAGATGATCCCTGAGGTTGAGAAGATGAGGATATTATGACTCCGGATAATTGAGAAGGAGATGTAGCAGTACCAGCGGACTGGTGGACAATGATCTGAAGTTGAGGAGTGGATGGTTGACTTCGCAGTGAGGAAGTTGAGATGGATGATGATGAAAGAGTCTCACTGCCGGACCCTTTAGGTGATTTCCTTGCTCTCTTCCTAGTGGGTAGAGGTAACTCAGTTGGCTGAACACCAAACGTTTCGCTCTTTAATCTGGTTAAAGGATGAGCAGGGTTCTATTATGAAGTCATGCTGCCATGAGATTTATCAAATCTTGGACGAGATATAGAAAATTTCTAAATTTTGTGAATCAGGGATTCAACTTCAGGAGGTTCAATAGCAGATTGTTCTAAAATGTAAGGGTTTGTGGTAGTGATTGTCGATCCTACGACTTCTGGCTGTGGATCTAAAGATTTTAAATACAATGGAGAAGTCAGGGGAGATGGTCAGGGTGATTTACTCTTAGAATGGTATTTAGATTTGGACTTACTTGCCATTCATAGTTCGAGTCCCTCCTTCTAGCACCAAATATGTTGAAGTTCTGAAAATCAGGTCAACAATAAGGGGGATACCCGCTCAGTCCGAACCTTGGTTGGCAGCTCCTTTTTTGTTTGGTATAGCGGGTCTGACTAGGGATGTGGGACCAGTTTCCCAATTTAAGTGTGTGTGTGAGCAAGATTGATATTTCTGATCTAACAGTTCCTAATTGAAATGCTCTAATTCTATCTTTAATGTAATGACATGCAGTTGTATTCTAATAAACAAAAACATCTAAATCTATACTAACCCGGGATGTAATATTTCTATTATGCGATCTAAAATGATTTCAAATAACAATCGATAATAAAGATCATTCAACTCTTATAAGAAAATAATTCAATATAGATAAACCACTTCACATAAAAGGTTAGATGAAACAATTGTGAAAAACATATCGCATAATAAGCTATGCATACATCAAGCACAAATAAATATCTATCACCACACAAAAGTGCCAAATGATAACTCAGGCATTCACACACTAATATACAAACAAATAAACTTGAATATCACTTTAACACAAAAGATAGAGATACTTAATAGATAGAAGTACCATTTATAACTAGTTCTACTCATGAGCTTCAAGTGATGATGATTTATCTCTTCTTAATCCAACATCCGCTAAGAGTAAATTAGTACAATATCAGTAGCAGATATTAAATGCAAAAATCAACAAATCCTGTTCCATTCATTCATCAAAACCTCCTTGGAGGGTGCAAAACTGCATGTTTTGAGGACAAATTCTTGATAAATTTTTGGACCCTTCTCTAAGTTCAAGAGAAGGATTTAAATACTACTAAATACATCTAAAAATAACTTATTTACAAAAATATAGGATACAGTTTAAATGACCGTCCTTTCTCTAGGAAAAAATAAAGAAAAACTATTTCTAAAATTGAATCTATTATCTAACTATTTTTGTATCTGTTCCTTAGAATCGCAAGCATGCAACATTTGTTTTAGAAGAGTCGGTTGGCTGACTTCAGCCATTAGCTTTTATCTTTAACATACTTCTTCCGAATTTCTGGGGCATAAAGGTAGCTAAGCAATTAGAAGCTTTCCATTTCTTCATCTGGGCTTCCTTGGTGTGATTTTCACCTCTTGCGTGCTTTCTTTAAGTGGATGAAAATTTGAAATTTTGTGAAGATAATGATTCCTTAAGTTCTTAACCCTGAGTCCTAAATTGTCTGTTTTTCATGTCAGTGTTATCCAGTACCCATTTCACCATATCTGTGTAGGGGGAATTTTGGGCTCTGTCGTTATCTGGTGCAGGAATGGACAAGCTAAATCTTCAACTGATGCCTCAGAAGAATTATGTGAGCCCGCAGTAGCCGTAAACTCCATTACCTTGGGGTTCTCTTCCTCAAGTAGATTATACATGCATTGCCAATTGGTAATACCTACTTCTCTATTACAAGCAGTGTCTGTGTATAAGGACGCCATTTCTTTATCTTCATACATCAAAGCCTTGGCTTTCTTCCCCATAGTATCTTGTATACTATCTTGTATGTTTCTTTGTTCTTCGTTCATGCAGTTTACAAGTGAGGTAAGAGTAATGATAAGGAATAGTGACGAGAAAGCTTTAAATGCTAAAGACACGTAAAAATATACCACCTTACGTGAACTGGTTCTTTGATAAATACAAAACCATATTTTATTAACAACTGCCAATTAACTCATTAGTTAGAATTTAAAGCGCATAACCAGTTCTCATTTTATAGAGAAAGATTTCTCGTACAGTGAGCCGATATATTTTTTGCGATGGGGTGACTTTGCGATTTGCTTTGCAATATCATAGATCACTGTATCGCATTATCACAAGATCGCAATATCATAGTATCACTCTTTTTTTCTTTCAGAAGATTGCTTTTCCATTCTATCACAATATTGTGATATCGCAATATTGAATGGTCACAATATTGCATTTTCATTGTATGTGCTCATTTCGTGTTAATGTATTTCTTGGGAGGTGTGATTTTGCGATATGCATCATCGCATATCGGCATTTTCTGTGGTTTTCCAGTGTAAGTTCATTTTAAGGCATGCGATGCGATATATATATTTTTAATATGTAATATCACATCACAATCTCGCAATCTTAGAGTTTGGGTAATAAGGAGGCATCCTATTATCCTTTTCACGATGCGATATTTCGTAAGGAGTGGTTTGTCTTTCCTCATCATAAAACTTATACTTTTTATATTTTTCAAAGGTATTTTCCTAAGTTTATGATGGTAAGATTTATTAAAAAGGAAATACAAGCACTAATTCATTTTTGTTCTAAATTTTTGACTAAGGGTCCCCACTTATTTAGTATTATTAACACTAAATAAGAAGGGGGGTTGTTGGTGGCCACAACACTAGCCTAGATCCATCTTAACCTAGATCTATCAAGTGCCAATAGGGATCCAATATCTCGATGTGAAAACCTATTTTTTGGTGCTTGATAGATCCAAGTTGAGATGGCAATAGGCTAGCTATATAATACTATATAATATCTATATTTGCATATATGTGTCTCTTTCTTATTCCCACAATCTATCTCACCCCCTAAACATACACACTCTTTCTCCATATCTATCTCTCTCTCCCTCCCTCTTCCTCTCTGCCTCTCTCTCTTCCCTCTGTCTCTCCTCTCTCCATCACTCCCTTGTCACTCCCTTTCTCTCTACCTTTCTCCCTCTATGTCTTTCTTCTTCGTTCCCTCTCTCTAACCCTCTAACTTAATCTCTCTTAGTGTTATCTCTCACTTTCTCTCTCACCTCCCACTATCCCCCCCCATCACTCTCTCTCTCTCTCTCACCCCTCAATATTTCACATCCCTCTCTCTCTCTTTCCCTTCTCTCTGTATCTCTATCCCCACCAATTCTCTCTCTCCCCTCCTTGCCTCTCTCCCTCTCTCTCTATCCATCTATCCCTTGTCACTCCCTCTCTCTCTCCACCTCTACATCTCTATGCCTTAGTTATTTCCTCCCTATATCTCTACCTCTATCTCCCTATGCCATATTTCTTTCCTCCCTCTCTCTCCCCCTCCAATTGCATATCTCTCTCCCCCACTCTCTTCTTCTCTGTCTCCCCTCATTCTCTTCCTATGTCCTTCTCTCTATCTCCTCCCATCGCTCTATCTCTCTCTATTTCCATATTTATCACTATCTTCCTTCCCCTCCCTTCCCTTCATTGTGTTTCCTATCACCACTTGGATCCTTAGTTAAGGTAGATCTATGTTTGTTCTTACTAATATTTGTATTATATAAATTTCACATCTTTAAATACAAAAGTATTCTAACTTTTAATTTTATTAAAACCTTAATTTAATTTATGTGGGAATAATTTTAGTATTCGTGAGGATAAAGGGTTTCTATATATCTCAAAACTAATTGCAACCCTTTTCCTATTACCTTCAAATAAAAAATCTTATAAAATTAAATTAAATTAAAATATTTTTATTGTGAAATAAGTTATGGTTTTTGGGCATGTGGTATTGATAAGGCGTGATATTTACCAATGGTATTGTAACATAGTCTATTTACAAGTTAATAATATGCATGGTAAAGTGGGGGTGAATATTGATGGCTAAGAATCTTGTCATATTGTTATAAAATATTTAGATTCTGAAATAAGATATGATTTTTTGGCGTGTGCTATTGATAAACCATGGTATTAGCCCATGCTATTGTAACAAAACCTATTGACAATTTCATAATATGAATGACAAATTGGGGGTGAATATCCATGACTAAGAATCCTGTCATATTCTTATAAGATATTTTGATTTTGAAATAAGTTATGTCTTTTGGGCATGTGATATTGATAATCCATGGTATTGTAACAAAATATATTTCCACGTTAATAATATCCATGGTAAAGTGAGAATGAATTTCCATGGTTAAGAATATTTTCATATTGTTGTAAAATATTTTTATTGTGAAATAAGTTATGCTTTTAGAACATGTGGTATTGATAAGCCATAGTATTGGCCCATGGTAATATAGCAAATCCAATTTTTTACAATTTAATATTATCCACTGTAAAGTGGGTGGTGAATATCCATCGTTAAGAATCTTGTCATATTGTTATAAAGTATTTTGGTTGTGAAATAAGTGATGGTTTTTGGTCTTGAGGTATTGATAAGCCATCGTACTGGTTCATGCTATTGTAACATAACCTATTCACAAGTTAATAAGAAAATGAAAAAATAACAAATTGAATTTGATTTTTTTTTATTATTAATTGAGCCAACATTTAGATTTTTTCACTCATCCCCATACTTTTTACTTTCATTATTATTATTACTGTTATTATTTAACAAAGCCCATATTAGAATTGCTTACATACTTACATTACACCTATAAATCTACTCTATACTCTATAAATACTATATTTACTGTTTTTTAGGTAGGGAAATTTTAACATTTTTGAAAAAATTCAGCATTACTTTTGATGTAACAAATCCCTCCTAATTCCAATCTTCATTTCCATTCCAAAATAGGTAGTATATTTTCACTGTTCATAGGGTGGAGGGAAAACTCATAGATATTTTAACTTTCCATAAGCTGGATGGAGGGAAAACTAGTAGCATATTTTCACTTTTCATAAGGCGAGAGGGAAAATGATATTGAAGAGAGTTGTGAATTAAACCCACGATTAGATCTTCAATGCATTAATGTCACCTAGGTATGTTTCATTTCTAACCTCACTACATTTAGACCCCACTTTTAGTCTTCCTCCACATAGGGAGAAGTACAAAACCTCAGATCTTTAGTTCAAAATTCACTATGTTTCCCATCCTTTGTTTTATGTTTACAAGTAGCATATTTTCACCTTCCACAAAGCGGGAAGTAAACCAAGATTGAATAGAGTTGTGAATTAAGGTTTTACAAGTAGCTAACTAATATTGAACCCCACCATTGGATCTTCAGTCCATTAATGGTGCCCAGGTATGTCTGGTTTCTAACCTTGCTACATTCCCACCCCAGTTTTAGTCTTCTTCGACACAAGGAGGACTCGTTCAAAATTCACTATTTTTTTCATCCTTTCTTTTAAGTTTAAGAGTAGCATATAGTGTTGTGAATTAAGTTTTTACTAGTAGCGGACTGATATCGAAACCTACCATTAGATCTTCAATCCATTAATGGCCCCGAGTTATTTTTCATTTCTAACCTCGTTGCAATTTCGCCCCACTTTTAGTCTTCTTTGACATAGGGAGGTGTACACACACCTCAGATCCCCTACCATTGGATCATCAATCCATTAATGGCACCCATGTATGTTTCATTTCAAACTTCATTTACACCCCACTTTTATTCTTCTTCCACACAGGGAGGAGAACATGCAGCTTAGATCTCTAGTTCAAAATTCACTGTTTTTTCATCCTGGTTTTTAAGTTTACAAGTAGCATATTTTCACTTTTCATAGGGTGGGAGGGAAGACTAGATTGAAGAGACTTGTGAGTTAACGTTTTAACTCTTCAATCAATTAATGGAACTCATGTATGTTTCATTTCTAACCTCACTGCATTTCCACCACACTTTTAGTCTTCTTCCACAGAAGAAGGACTCGCTCAAAATTCACTATTTTTTTCATCCTTTCTTTTAAGTTTAAGAGTAGCATATTTTCACTTTTCACAGTGCGGGAGGGAAAAAGAGGAAACATAGGTAAAATCATATGTACTTTTCCTTCTTTTATCGTTTGTCTCTATAGAGTTGTTTCTATTGGGTGTACACTCTATGCGTCTCAAAATTTCTCTTTAGGAAATCCTATTTTTATTCTTTCCAAGAAAAACTCTCTGAGGAATCCCAATGAATGTTTCCCCACATTCATGGAGCGCATCCCTAGTAATGCCATTGGAATTAGCTAGTGCACCTCACCCAAGGGATTTCAAACAGGGCACCTGCCCGCATAGAGCTATCCAAATATCCAGTAACATTAATGACATTCAGATGGGCTAACCCCTTGGGCTCAATAAATCATAATCAACTACACCCTTTTCCATATTAACATATTGATACTATTTAACATTTTGTTAGAGTAACCATAACAACCCAAAGTTGTTCCTATTTTTATTTTGGTTTTTATTTCCTTCTTTGGTGTGGTGACAACTTTATATGATTGTATATATGTTTATTTTTGTCAAAGTATATGAATAAAGGTAGATGCTCTCTTACATTCTACCTTGTTTGTTATGTATTGATAGATTTCGGCTTCATTACTTGTGACCAAAGAACTGTGTCAGGCATGTATACAAGTATTCCTGTATCACTATTTATAAACTGATCATTGTCCTTAAACAAGCAAAGTAGATCCTTAATGCTACATGTTTGTATCTCAAGGAACTTTCAATCCTAATAAATGAGCTGAAATTTAAGTGTTTCCAGAATCCAAATCTCAGGTTTTGTTAATTCACTCATATATGGTCTTGGAAAAGCGAAGTGAAATTTAATTATTTCCAAATATTATGTTTTGTGAATTCACTCACATTATGTGAATTCAATCATATTTGTTGTTGGAATCTTTTGAGAAAAAAAGAATAATTTCTTTTAGTTGCATTCAAATTTAAAAAAAAAAATTACTAAATTTCTCCCTGACTAAAATTCTCCTTGAAATGGCTTTGGGATTGAAAATTTTGTAAATATTTTTAGGCAAACAACAAAAAATAATTTTTCCAGATTAGAGTTTTATAACAATAGGTACTAAAACAATCTTCTATTTTCTGTTGCATATGTCTAATAGAATCTTCGTAGAAACTAATCATAAAATTAAGTAGATGCGTTGGTCGGACTAAATAATTTTTAATGAATAATCATTTAACATAAATGATATATTATAATGCAGAAATATATAACTTAGAAGCATGAAATGAAGAAGAAATCTGAACGAGATTCACATATTATTAATTTAGTTGAATGAGGCCAGGAATACCTTTGAGTAAAGGGTGTTGAAAATGGCATAATTTTGTTCCGGTTGGATAGATTTAGAAGTAAAATTAGCAGTTTTCTTGCTTGCATATCTTGGGAGTATTTTTGTATCTCAAGTCTCAACCTTATCGAGTAGTAATATTTATGCCTTACAATGTTGAGATATGCTGCGATACCACTTGATAGTAACCTAAACACATTGCATGAAATTTTAGTTGTGAATTTTACTTGCAAAAGATATAAGTGAAAATATAGATTAATTGTCCCTTGTGTAGAATTTCCTTGAAATTTTGCCACTGCTTGAATGAATAAATTTGAAAATAATTGTTTCACGAGGACAAAAAATATCTCTACCAATTTGTAGTGGAAATAGAACAGAAATAAAACACAATCACATTATAGCAAATATATATATATATATATATATATATATATAGGGAACCGAATTGGGAAAACCCTCTACCAATTGTAGAAATTTAAAATACTATCCATATTAGACTTTGAGACACCTTCTTCAAGACTAGGTTCATCAATGATTATTTCTTTCCATATTCATTTTCATAACCATTAGGGCTTTTGTCCATCAAATCAGAGTAGCTAGAAAGTGTCTTTTTGAAATCAGAAAGAAGTTCATGATCAACTTCATCCAAGAATCCCGTAGAAGGCTCATCAATAGCAAGAAGAAAGGTCTTTTTTATTTTATTTCATTACATGCATCCATCATAATCACTGATTAGTTTTCATTTCTTTCACAACCATTTTCAATGTTAGATGCAAAAGGTAATTTAGTTTGATATAATCCTTAGGTAACCAACCTCAGACATATTGTTGGTTAATTTATGTTTTTTGAAGTTTATTGAGTTTTAGTTTTGTTATGAAACTACTAGAAGCGTACTAAAATGGTTGAGTTGATTATCTTGATAACAATGTTATGGTTTAATCTAGTCCTTGGAAGGAACTTATAGTTGATGGTAAAAATTTCACATTCCTTTCATTTTTGTATCTTCACATACAAAAAATAGCTTTATGTTATAGCCTCTAGCTAGATATATACAGTAACTGCCACTCAGAAGTTGGATCCCATCATTTTTTACCTTGAGATTACTCAACATACCTTTGTTTGAGTTGAAAATGTCATTAGATCTCATTATATCATCAATTGCAGAGCATGAATCCAATTTACCTTTGTTTTAGTTAAAAATGTAATTAGATTTTTCTATATCATCTTTTCTTGAGAATGAATCCAATTTCTCATAGAACATTTTCTTGAGGTATGACAAAGCTACTTTAATTCATTAAAATTTCTTTACATATTCTATTTGTTGATTGTGATTCTGTAGGCCACGTCTGCATTAGAAAAGGGTCATATTGAATGAAGTGTGGAAAGAGAGGGAAGCTTCAGTTATGCCCTTTCAAAATTTATAAGGTATGTAATAAAATTTTTAAAAAAATATCCATAGAAAATTGTGCTTTAAATTTATCTTTTGATAATGGATTATGTATGTGATCTCCCCTATTTTACACAAAACCAGAGTCTAGACACACATGGTTTTTTGGGATATATGGACAATGGACATATTTATGCCAACCATCTATCTAGAAATTGACACTGTAGAAAACCAAGCATTTACAATTGAATATTTCCTCACCACAAAATTAGAGTTGAAGAGTCAGACTCCTATTTTTAAGGCATATACCTCACTTTTAAACAAATTTATTGCTCACTTTGTATAAACCTTCCATGGGAGGGGAAATACTGATCACTACCATTGATTAATCTTTCTGCAAACCAAGTAAGGATTCCAAATGTGTATAAATTAGTGCCTCTGTTCGGTCCCTATAATACTAGTGATTATCCCATTACTATTGTAATTGTATCCCTTATTAATATTATTGTGCCCCTGTTGTCCACATATTGTTATTACTGTGTTGGACTGAATCGCTCTATTGTTATTTTTGTGCCTTTATATTATTATTGTTAGGTCAGTTGGGTTATATTGTGACTCCCTAGACTCCTATATACAGAAAGGAGGTTTTGTCATTTGAATCATCAAGGAATAATTCATTTGTGTAATGTGTTAGCCTCCTATACCAATAGGTTTCATCTTTCATGATTCTCTTGATTGAACTATGGAATATGTTCAAACCTTCTT
>APFE031740894.1:31577-60769 GCA_000404065.3 Pinus taeda | reverse complement strand
GGATTCCACCATTTTCCCAAAACAAACTCTTGAATCTATAACTAGCCTAAAACTTTCCAAGAACAAAGATAAATCATAAAGAGAGAGCCCTCTCTAGATGCAGAGTGGCTAGATTCTGCATCTAAAAGGTTCGTTTGTGGTTACCTTGGGTATACTTTCCTCTTACACAACTTCTAGGAAAACCTGAGTGATAACATAATGTAATGGAGGTTTCCCCCTTGAAGAGGTTGAATTCAAAGGTGTTGATCTATCTTTTCTATATTTTTGTGAGCTAGTTTCATAACATTTGGTATCAGAACTTTTGGATTCTAGGGTTTTGCTGCTCCAAATAGGTCATCGTGGCATTTTCGCTATAACTTTTTTTCTACGATGTTTTAGAAGCAAAAAAAAACAATTTGATAAGAAGTCGCATTAAACCTTGGATCCGAATTTCAGATCTTTTCACGCTATATTTGTAGAGATATGATCTGAGGAATTTGGTCTTTTTATAGACTCTTGAATTACATTCCAAACAGGTGACCTGGCGAAAATCATCATAACTTTCTCTCTGAGCATCGGATTAAAATTTTGTAAGAAGGTATAGAAAGAGAGTGGACTCTAGTTTCTGGTATATATTTTTCAGAGCCAAAGGTCAAAATAGGAACACGTGGTGCATGATACAATTTTTCTCTACTCAACTAGTCTATAATCAGGTCATTGTGCGATAGTTGGCATGAATCTTCCTTGGAGAATCCAATTTGGATCAAGATGGTGGCATTCAAAAGAGGACACAGAGGGCTACTGTAGATCAAAATTTCAAAACTCGATGATCCGAAATTATAGAGATGCATCAAAGGAAATATCGAGCTCCTACAAAGTGAAAAAAGGTGTGTAGATTTTTTTAAATTCTTGCTTAAGATTTCTTTGAAAAATTATTTTGAAGGAACTAAAAGGGCATAGTAGAGCATTATTATCAGTAACTAGTGCCCTAAATAAAGAAAATGCAAACACCTATTAAGAAACCTGAAACCTCTAGCATGACTCATGAAGAATAGGAAGAAATGCCACATGATATACCAAAACTACAAGACCAAGTGCAATAAATGTCACTCTCACAAAAGATAGTAGAAGCTGAGATAAATGGCGTGGAAGCTAAGATGAATACCATGGAAGATAACATGGACAATTTGAAGATAGATTTTAACACAAATTTGAAGACAGGCATGACAGATTTGAAGACAAATTTGACAAAGCTTCTACAAGAAACACTTACTAATGATGAAAGTGTAGTAAAGGTAACTCATGATGCAAACAAAAGAAATGTTAATCATGATTTCATAGACTCTGACGTTGGATTTAATACACACCATATTCCAAAAATCGATATGAGGAAGTTTGATGGCAAGGATCCTGCAACATGGATATTATAGATGGAGTAATTTTTCAATCTCAATAATGTGCAAAACAAATATAAGGTACGTATTGCAACTTTATATTTGGAACCAGATTAGTTTGTATGGTATCAATGGCTTTTCTCTTGTAAAAAGATTATACTTGGGCAATTTTTATGGAAGAATTTATAGCACGTTATGAGGATACAAAAAGCAACACTATTTTTAGTCAATTGATAAGTCTCAAATAAAAGGGTTCAATAATGGAGCACATTGAGGAGTTCCAAAAATTGAACATAGGGGTAAAAAATATTCCATAGGAACATAGGATTGATGTGTTCATAGGGACTTTAAAGGATAATATCCAACAGGATGTTCACCTTTGGGAACTTGATTCATTGGAGAAGGCATTTAGGTTACCAAGAAAAATGGAAAGCAAAATTATGGGAACCAGGAAACATACCACTCACAACTATAAAGATGGAAGTGTTGTTGCCCCTAGTCTTCCACAACATATAAGGTTGAGACCACAACAATTGGAGGAAAAAATAGCAAAAGGGCTATGTTATAGTTGTGATAGAAAATACACTAAAGGTCATAAGTGTGCCAAGAATAAATTATTCTACATAGATTGCGAAGAGGAAGAAGAAAAGCAGAAGGAAAGGTCAAAAGAAGAGGATATACTCCAGGAACAATGTGTAGATAAAGAAGAAATGAATCCGACCATATGTTGTAATGCATTGGCTAGAATTATCACTTCTCAAATGATCAAGATAGAAGGGAAAATCAAGAATAAAAAGGTAATAGTGCTAATCGATTTAGGAAATACCGACAATTTTATTCGTTGTAAGGTAGCAACAGAATTGAATTGCTTCCTATATCAAGCACCAGAGTGTCAAGTGATGGTTACAAATGCAAGAACAATAAGTTGCTCTGGAAAGTGCCATAATATCAAGCTATCCATCGGAAATATGTATTGACTATCCCAATGCTTTCCATTCCAATGGGAGGTGTTGATGTTGTACTAGGAGTCCAATGGCTACAATCCTTGGGTACAATAGCTTTTAATTTTCAAGAACTTTTCATGAAATTTTCTACAGAAGGAAAAGATGTTTAATTAAGGCATATTGCAAGGAATCAGGGAAGGATGATCAGTTGTAACAGTAGGACAAAGCTTCGAAAAAAGGAACAAAGAGGTGTAATTGCACAACTATGTTTGCTAGATGTTTCCACATCGAAATCGTCTATTTCTCTAAATCTCCAAAAAGTCCTAGACAATCATTCCAAGGTATTTGAGACTCCCAAAGCTCTCCCACCTATTTGTGATCATGATCATGCTATTCATCTGATTCCAGGAAGTGTTCATCCAAACATCATGCCATACAGATATCACTATGCCCAAAAGAATGAAATTGAATGTATGGTTACAGAAATTCTAGAGGCTAGTATACTTAAACCTAGTCTAAGTTATTTCTCTGCTCCAGTAGTATTGGTGCACAATAAGGATGGATGATGGTGCATGATGGATTATAGGGAGCTCAACAAGCTCACTATTAACGATAAGTTTCCCATTCCCATCATTGATGAAGTATTGGATGAGTTGCATGGATCAATTTACTTCACCAAGCTGGATCTTCATCTAGGATATCATCAAATCAAAATGAAGTCTGAAGACATTCCATAAATAGCATTTAGAACCCATGAGCGTCCTTATGAATTTTTGGGCATGCCTTTTGGCCTCATCAATGCACCTTCTACATTTCAAGGTTTAATGAATTCCATTTTCAAACCCTTCCTTAGAAAATCCGTGTTAGTATTTTTTGCTGATATACTAATCTACAACAAGTCTTGGAAGGATCATGTTGAACATGTTGACAGGGTGCTACAACTATTGGAGGAGAAACAATTATATGCAAAAAGATACAAAATGTTTCTTTGGAGTACAAGAGGTGGAATATCTGGGTAATATTGTATCTCATGAAGGAGTTAAGCTAGACCCTAGCAAAATTGAAGCCATCAAGGAGTGGAAAATCTCCACATCCATAAAGAATCTACGAGGATTTCTTGGGTTGACAGTGTATTATCGCAAGTTTGCTAAGAAGGATGCATTTTCATGGACTCCAGAAGTAACACCTCTAACAACATTATTGAATAAATATGCATTTTAATGGACTCCAGAAGCAACAATGGCCTTCGAACATCTTAAAGAGGCAATGTGCCAAGCACCGGTCTTAGCTACACTAGACTTCACAAAAAACTTTTATTGTGGAATGTGATGCTTCAGGAAATGGAATTGGTGTTGTTTTAATGCAAGATGAAATATCCATTGCTTCTAAAGGTCGTCTAATCAAGAGAAATTTCTTACAGAAAGCTATTTATGAGAAGGAAATGTTCGCAATACTACATGCACTTAAGAAATGGCGACCCCACCTAATGGGAAGACACTTAAAGGTAAAAACAGATCATGATAGCCTTAGATACTTTTTAGAACAAAGATTATCCTCTGAAGAGCAACAAAAGTGGGTCATAAAGATGTTGGGTTATGACTTTGAAATCATATACAAAAAGAGGAAGCAAAATGTGGTGGTAGATGCACTCTCAAGAAAGGATGAGTATGTGGAAGCATTGTTGTGTCCCATTTCTATTATCCAACTAGATTGGATAAATGAATCAAGGGAGGAATGGAAGAATGATGAAGAATTGTGGGAACTTATTCGAATGTTACAACAAGATTCTAGTACATCTGATACATTTAGCTAGCAAAATGATTTGTTATGGTACAAATATGGCTTATACCTATGTAAGAATTCCCAACTCAAGCAAAAGACTGTTATGGAATTGCCCACTTCTCCCTTAGGAGGGCACAGTGTGAAGAAGGAATTTTCTTGGGATGGCCTTAAATTGGATATTCAAAAGTTTGTGGTAGAATGTTTGGTTTGCCAACAAAATAAAGTTGAAATAGTTAATACCCCAATTCTATTACAGCCTTTATCCATTCCAAGCCAACATTGGGAGGAGGTTTCAATTGGTTTTATCATACGTTTACCCAAGTCTGAGAAAACAATTGTCATCATGGTGGTAGTTGACAGACTTACCGAGTATGCACACTTTTGTTCATTATCACATCCATTTAAAGCCAGTATAGTTTCTACTACATTTATGGAAACAATTCAAAAGCTACATGGAAACCCAAAGATTATTGTAAGTGGCAGAGATCCCATTTTCACTGGAAAATTTTGGACATAATTATTTTCATCATATTTTTAGACTAGACCCACTTTCAACATTTAAGCTCAATACCAAATAACAATACTAAAACGAAGCACTATATCGAATCATCGAATCTCTACCTTTTTTGCAACTGAATCAAACCAATTCATAACAAATATAAACCCTCAAATCAAATATACATTCATCATTATATGAATCCAAACATTGTTACCCATCACAAAAGGTAACTTCTATCTCTACTAACCCCGATCAAGCATACATCATATTGCATATGATACTTTTATGAGTCATACTTGCATATGTATAGGCTTTCCCTAAAGAATACCTCTGTACAAATCTAAATACAATTATAATTGAATCTAAATTATTGTACCATTGAATGACATACTAAACCCATCATAAATGACTTAACCAAATATAGATGACCACACAATAGCATCATCCCTAGTCAACATATCATTAATAATTGAATCCGAGCAGAATTGCAAAACATAGATTATCATAAGAGAGACTTCATCAACAGATAACAAAAGAATAATAGAAATGATCAAACATGATTAACAACTTTTACTACAAAACCCTGGAAAATGAATGCAACTCTTGCAAATGATTTATGCCTTTGTGCATGCTTTTCATGCTTGATAGTTGCGTACATATTTAGAACTTTTCGTAGCATACACACATAACTATCAAAAGGAAGATCTGGGTATGTACGCGACTTATCAATGGAAAACCAACATATAGATCTATAAAAACTAATTCATACCTTTGCTTCATAACAAAACATTTTCTGAACCCAAGTCTCAACATGCAAATTGTTACAGACACACATCATAATAGCATCATTAGAACTCTATTAAACCTTAAATATATTAGCCAATATGTATTCATTTCTGATCTAGCAGATCTAATCCATCTCCATGATCCCTGGTACACACCTATTTCATATCAAGTCCATTATAAAAAATCCATCACATGCATGCACTAACACTTCATCTCCATCTCCCTATATAACATAGGCCTTAATGAGTACTTTACGCCAATCCCTTAGTAATTTCGTTGGAATTCTTTAACATGATCAAATATATCTTTTGACGCTCAATACTATGGGATAATACCATGGTAAGTACCCTTGTATTCATAAGGCCATGGTGAAAAAACCATATGTAAGTTATCTTCATTATACATGTCTATGCATGGGGCATTTTGCACAATACCAATGTATAGTTTCCTAAAATTCACCTTTATAATCCTTCTATCTTTGAAATGATATTCCATTATCCATTCTCTATGTCACATATATGCCAACCCAGATAGTCATCCAAATATCATCATGCCGAAATATTTATTAAGTAGGTTTCAATCAAGGATAATATTGTAGTCATAATGCCAATAATCTCCCCCTTTGGACTTGATGGAAACCACTTTGGTATTTGGTCAGCATAGCCTATAAATACCTACAAATACATTTGTAAGCATACCATGTTTCTCCCGAAGAATTCTTCTCCAAACAACAAGTTGCTCTCCCCCTTTGACATCAAGGGGAAAGGGCTAACAAATGCTAAGTGAAGACTTATTTCTCTCTTTGTAGAAAATATCAATGTAGGCTTGTCCGTGGATTATGAATATTAACCATCCTCTCCCTGAGCATATGTTGAACCCTTTGGAATATTTCAAATGAATTACATGACTCTATGACTCTGCCAAGTATTACCTTTCCTACCAAGAACTCATGCTTACATTAGTCACCCAAATAAAGAGGCTACATATTTGACTCAACATTAGACGAAATGACCAAAATGGGATTACATATATAAATGAATCGATCTGTGACAGTCTAAGTATGTTTGAATAGATTAGTATGGGATCCTTTTTGGAATTGTTTCTTCTTAAGCTAAAACAAAATATTTTTTTTTATTTTAATTTGATCACCCTTCTTCTTGATTGTTAACAAGCATTGTGCCATTGCTTCACCACTTTTTATGCAACTGTTCCACCACTAAGACTATTTGAATTTCTTTTAATTCCACATGTACACAGCATCAAGGAGTAATAAAGAAGATATGGGGGTAGTATTTAAGATAAGGAAACTCTCAGAAACTATCATAATTCACCAACACCCTCATGTAGTTGACATCTTCAGAAATCACTTGTGGTTTGGTTCATTTAATTTACTAAAGAGGTAGGATGATGATCTTTCCCACAAATTTACCATATAATTGCATTTTCAAGGGGAATATAGTGTCAAGCTTATTGTCAGAGGGTTTGCCATCTCTCTCAGTCCAGAAACTATCACTAGAGTGACCACCTTTCCTCTAGGAATTAGATGAAGCAAAGAAGAAAAGAAAGTAAGTGTTACAGCTAGGAAAGACTTCTTCCTTTAAAAAGAGAATCATGTAGAAGACAAGAATGGAGTGAGAAGCTAAAGTATTCCTTTCCCTTGGGATCAGGTAACTTTTCGTATCCTTAATTATATAGATTGTGAACGGAGATTAAGTGTGGTTTGAGCATACCACTTGAGGTTACTACAAGAGTTGATATTCAAGGTAGAATTACCACTATCTCAAATACTTAGTGTCCCCCATTTCCTTGTCTAATCAATCATGGAGATGAATTAGAATGTAAGGGAGGGAAAACACTAACATTTAGCTCACCGTGGACTCATCAAATTGCTAGTGGTACATTCTTTGAACCACTTGAGAATCCATGGCATATGGAACAAATTTATGGACGTCGATGGGGATAATTTCATAGAAATGAAATCCCTCACAATAAGAGAGACTCTAGGCTCTAGTGTTGGAGGAAGAGAAGGGAAAAGAGAGGAAGAGCGACGATCAATATAAAGGAGAAATAAGCAACAAGAACAAAATAATAAGAAATAAAGGTAGAGGAGGAAGAGGTAGTAAGAACAAAAGAAGAAGAAATTAAAACAAAGGAAATAGAGGTAGCAGTACAGAGGAAGGAGAAGTAAAGATGAGAGGAGAAGATGAGGAGAAGAAAGGATACAAAAAAATAAGCCCTGAAAAGACATATCCACCTCAAAGAATAGAAGAAATGGACATAAATAGAGAGGAATGTAGGTTTCAACCCCCAATAAATCAAACCATCTTAGGAGCCTTGGGATGTCAAAGAGGCCACAAGGGCCATGAAAAAGCTACACATGGATAACTGAGTTTCTTAGAGTTTGTGAAACACCTTTAGCAGGGGGATGATGATAACTCTCATCAATAAGGACATTTTAAGGATCAATATGACATCCTGCAACCTTAAATATATCCTTAACTTACCTTAATTCACAATTTTTGTTAGATTATGCTTATTAAGAGGAGTAAAAGCTGTTTGTGATTGTATGCAACCTACTGTGATTTAATTTTCAGATAAAAAAAAAAAACATTTTTAGGCTATTACTATATACGTGCTTAATGGAGACAACTAGGAGAGAATGTAGGGGGAATTGTCCACCTCCTTACCTCCATAAACATGATTTGTGATCATGGTACCCTATCTCACCAGTTTGAGTTCATTGGCAACTGAGTGACTCCTAGTCCAAGTGAAGATCAAGAAGTACAAGATGCACTATTTTCGAGATCAAGGAGGGAACAACTCCTACTTTTAAGGGAGTCTCTTCAGTTTCCCTTTTGTATAAATAGACTAGAAGAAGAAATAATTACGATTAAAGGAAAACAAATCAAATAGGTGCAGTTATTGAACCTCAAGCTTGACATTGCTATTTTCAAATTTTATGTGATGTACTAGACTTGCACTTTTTGGTATCGTTTTTAAACTACATATGAGTTAGTTTCGGAGGGCTGAGACCCTTGTGTTTTGCCCCAACCCACAGGCTTTGGTACCTCATCTTGTACTTATGTTTCTTCTTGATTCCAAGAATTTCATAGTTTCATGCATTTTAGTAGAGATTAACCTATAGAATCTTGTAGTTGCAGCCTATACATCACTGTCGTCTCTCACTAGTACAAAATGACTAATTAATTACTAAAAAAACAACTAAAATTTCCATATAAATGGCCAACTTATATTCATTTTTATCATAGTGATTAATTGGTTTCCTCACTTTTTGCCATCTAGTGGTATATTTAGTCGTAAATTTGGTCATAAATTTTTCATTAGTTAAGTCATTAATTGTTGCAATTAATGATCAAATATACCACAAAATATATTACTATATGAATCATCAAGAAAACTAGTTAATGACCAAAAACATATGACCAAAATGTTGGTCGTGTTATAAGATACTATAAATTAGCTACTAATAGTCATATACATGAAAATTTTAATCATTATTTGAAAACAATAAATGACCAAAGGAATATGACTAAAGTTTAGTCATGTTATAAGATACTGTGAATTGAACACTAATAATCGTATATATCCAAAATTTAGTCATCATTTTAATAAAAAAAATTATCATTTGGAATAGTCATTTACCTTTTTTGGGTGTGATCATATTAATTATATAAACGACATATTCAGTAGCTTGTATTCATTTTATTTTATTTAATTCATAATCATTAATAATGACTAATTTAGTAATATATTCATTTTATTTATGTTCATCATTCATTAATATAAACTACTAATTTAGTATTTTTAGATTGATTTTATGTGTTCATTATTAATCAACATGAATTAATTAGTATGTTTTTCTCACCAAATTTTTAAAAAATGCCATACAATGTGCATGTCTATGATAACACAAAGTTACATATGTTAATTACCAAGACTAAATAATATCAAGTGAAAATAAAAATAATTTTAATCATATAAACTTTATTATATAAAATATCAAGTGTTAAAATATGAGTTTCCAACTTAATATTGGTTGGACTACAATTTACACATGAAATATTGTTTCATCATTTCAAAATATTATCGTTGTGTTGCCAAAGCATTGCAAGTGAATTCACCAACTTTAAAGGCTTGACCATCAATATCTATGAGTGTGTCTTATGCAAGATATTAGCTCTAAGGGTATCACTAGACAGATTATCTTCTCTCTGTCATTTTTCATTTGTCACTCCAGTGTTATTGATCTCCTCTTTCTTCAAATGCTGCTTCTGAACATCAATATTAAGTTTATGTTCTGAAAATGAAAGAAGATACAATGCAGAGTATAAAACATCAAAGATGATGAATACTTGAATATAAAGTCAATTAGACTATAAAATATCTGTACCACATATACCTCAACATTCGATGACCTGTATAAACAAAGAAAATAAAATTTTAGCATAGAAAATAGCATCTTAGGAACTGAGTATTCAACCTTCAACAAAATCATATGAACAACCATACCAACCAAGTTACATGTTAAAAATATCAGGCAATAGATAACTTGTTAAAACAAATGGAAAAAAACTTACTGTAGAAAATATCCTCATTCTTTGTTCCAAAAGAGTCATGTTCCTTAAATTTGGATATTGTTTTGCCCACAATAAAAGTTCCTCACTACTATGACCTATTATTTTAGGACCATGAGATTGATCCAACATCATATTGGATTATGGAGACAAGATGATTCAACTTTACAATATGAGTACCTCACTTAGTTGAATGAAGGTGCTATTTGTGAGTAGTGTCAAAACCTTAGGGAAAAAGAACACCAAGGCCTAAGAAAATATATCACCACCTGTCCACTGAATGAAAATATTGCAATCCCACAATGGCCTCTGGGAGTACATTTCATTGGATGGATATCACACTCTGAGATATGATTGTATAATACAATGAGAAGTGTACATATATTGTCACAATGCCCCTCACAGTCAAACCCTATATTTGTGTGCTATAATAATAATCATATTATATTGTTTAATTATAAATTATGATTGCTAGAAAATTATTAGTTTGAATAATTAGTCTGAAATTGCATTTTTATTATTTTTGTATAGATGAAAATATTCAAAAAAAAAGGTACTTTTTGTGACTAGTTAATTTTGAGTGAATCTAAAGACACAAGAAATTGTGGTGCCTCAATGCTTATCTAGCGATTATCCACTCATTGTACCAATTTCTCCTATGTCCTCTACTAATTTTGGTGAATTCCTCTTTGATGATGTCCAATGCCAATGCAATGGACATTTATCCTCGATGTTTTTCTAAGCCAAAGGGAAGATCTAAAAGTAACAACCAAAAAGTAGCCTCAAATATATTATTGGGGGCAAAAATGCATTAATTATATGAGAAGCCAAGAAACATTGCACATTAATCATCTTCCCTTTAATATTGATTAATAATTTCTTTGCATGATCATGTAATAATAAAGTGTCAAGTAAGGACATTTAAAGTTAGTCATCCATCAATATCACCTATGGGAGTGCTTAGTAGTTAATACTTCCTATTACACACACAATATATCACCAACTTCAAGGCTAGTAATACAAACAGAACAAAATTGGAATTGAAGAAATGTTAGGAAGTCAAATGTGACTAATATTGAGTAAAGAAGATACTGAGCCCTTCCCCATTAGCAAGGAATTCTTAGGCATTAATATATAAAATCCTTCCATTGCATCATTTTGACCTTTTCTTTCATTTCTTTAATTGTGAACATAACTTTCAGAAAGAAAACAAATCATTGAAAAACGTCTGAAAATACTAACAAATGCTCGAGTGATTGTCATATCAATTAAAAATAAAGAAAATCATTTGATATGCTTTTAACTTGCAAAATATATTGAAGAATATGAAGCTTTTTCATCCCTCGCTCCTAATGGAATTGTAATATGTGGGTTCGAATCAAGTAATCAATTTCCCTCCAAGATAGTTAAGATATCACTTTAGAGAAGGACTTCTTGAAGCATTGGGATAGTAGTAATGGAATTAACTAGGAGGAAAATAAAGCACTTTAGTGGGTGCTCCAAAACATTTGAACACAAACAAAAGTGATTCTATACTCCCTCCACACATTTGAAAACAAAAACCATTGAAGTGTGTCTCATTTATTTTCCAGCTTTCTATAATATGTAATTCTTTCAGTAAGAATACTGCTTTCATAAAACTTGTAATGAAAGAGGACTCTTCATAATCCTAATATGTTGTGATCTAAAAAAAATAAAAAATTGTCTAGTGAATAAATCTTAAATGGTATATTTCAGTGATTAAAATGACAACTTTATTCTTAATCTCATTTCAACAAAAATAAATTCAACCCTAACTAGCTAGGATCTAACAAATCAAGAATTTCATGTAGTAAAGTAAACTTACGTGGTATATCCCAATTATTTGGAAGGAAAACTTTATTCTTGATCTTATCAAAACATAGATAAATTCAAGAGTACATACATATTTCCTTGTCTAAGACAAACTTTGAAGACATTTTGAGATTTCATAGAAATATAATGATACGATTTACTTGTAGGACATGAAAAACATATATACATCTAGCACCCATCACTAGACAATAGTGTTCTTGAGACACCATCTCATGGAATTAGAATCATATAGATAGAGAGTGTTACAAAGATACCTTGCAACACATATTTATCACTATGTTCAAGCTTCAAATTCATCAATTGATTTACTTTAGTAGCAAACTGTAGTGGGATCTCACTAAATACAACCCGACAAAATCCATTTATGATAGTTGTCCTTGCCTTCTCTGGATCTATCCCCCTCTAGAAATAGAATAACTGATATTGAGGTACTTTCTTCATGTTCAACATGGGCTATTGGGTTATTCACGTGGAAAATGTTGCAAATATTAGATGTATAATGGAAACAAACACACAATTCAAAGTTGCTCCTAAAGTCTCTTGGGTGAATTATAAAACACCATCTACTTAAAACATGATATATAGTAGTAAGAAAAACCTACCAAAGATCCCACTTCATAATTCAAAGTGTTGCAAATAGGATATCTCTTAAACAATATCAACTATTTAATTGCATAATCACACTAAAATAGAGAAATATTTAAAATGTTCAAAAGCGTGAAGAAAATGGGGTTGGAATATTGTAGTTACGTTAGGGTAGATATAACAACGTGAAATGTGACTTATATATAACATTCTAGATATCCTTTTTCAATCACATAAGAGACTAACACTTTTTATCTTTTGTTAATAAGTTAACACTCCACAAAAAATATTATTGAATTGGTTCTTCACTAAGCAAGGGGAAATTTTAAACTAGTGTGAAAATGCTTACTCATTCCCTTGTGATATTTTTGATATTTTATTTATGTGCAGATTTAAGCTAGTGTAAAGTAACTTCCACATATTTGACAATTTAAATGTGAACAATTACCCATTTTGAAGTTATACAATTAACATATGCACAAGAAGATACAATATGCATGAGTTATAAGTAATATGATGTTTACATGTTCTATCAAGACAAACGTTTTCTCTTCTAATCAACTCTTATCGTATAGTTGGTGATGGATATATCCTTCAAAATTGTAGCCATCTTTGTCCTATCTTATATTTGATGATGGATATAGCTTTTGAAAGCATCAACCTTGTTTTTTATTTTATGTACGGTCAATTTAAATGGAAGTACTCATAACTTTATTCAATATTATCTTGTACAACTAGAAACAAAATGATGTGGAGGTGGTGTTTATAGTATTTTTCAAACTTGTTTTAATTACCCAAAATTAGGCTATTTAATATAAATACGGGTGGTGTTTCTAGTGATTTCTAAACTTGTTTTAATTAGATAAATTTAGCTTCTTTAAAGTAAATAGTTATTGATTGTCTTATCTTCAACTCCGTAACTTTTCTTGAGGCATCTTCATGAAATCGACATGTGTGAAAATTATGTAATATTATGAGTATCTTGCACTAAATCGACAATGTTGGCATATAATCATTTATTGTGTTTTTTAGTCTATGTCACAACTTTATTTATATTTTATGATTCATGGTTTCGATTTTCGTGCTAAGGCTAGATTCATTATGCATGCCAGGATTTTTCGTTGTGCAAACATCATATTTCTTACTTATAATTGTATAAAAAAAACGGATTATGCACAATGACATGGAGTGACATGTGGGTGTCTATTTTACTCAATGATATGCTTGATTTTTTAACCCATTCAAATCCTACTACAATGAAATCAAGAGAGACAAGGACACAAGAATGACTATTAATAAATGAAATTAGAGACTTTAGAATGCCACTAAAATTGTACCTAATGTAACAATAAGTATTTGTAGCTACCTGGTCACTGATGGCCCTCAAATCACACTATGAAAAATTCATTTCATTATGAGGATTTGGTTGTGCCTGCGCTATTCCTTTTTAGTAGTTCCTTGAATTGCCTATAGATATAATTTTAGAAACAATCCTACTCTTACAATTCTTCCCTATATGGATCATCTTTGTCCCCCCTATTGATATTTATTTTTCAAGCTAACAAAATAGAACTATAAAATTGCATCATAGCCTTCGAAAACAATTCTTGAGTATTTTTAGGTGATTGTCAAACCAATCTCTACCTAGGTACATGAAATTATTGATTTCTCTGCATCGCACAAACCTATTTTTGTATTAAAATTATAAATCCCACTTCTTCATTCCTCATCCCTGGCATAACAATTCTTTATAGTGAAATATTTTGTCGTTTCTCCCCCTGCGCAATAGAGATCCACTACTGTGGGATGGAGATGATTGGTGTCATAAAATGGTTTAGTGAATCCTTTAATATATGTCACATAACTCTTCTCACCTCACATAAGTCCTCTCATCTACAACCATAAGAGTCATTTGAGGATGATATTGTTTATCATTACCATATTGGTCAGTACTGCTACTCTACATTTGGCCAATGGGTCTCATATGCAGTACGATCTATAATGTATGGTGCCGATAGTATCCAATTGGAGTGAGTGAGTACTAGAAAACATGAAGCAAGAACTCACCAAGGCCAAGGATGTGTGGTTGAATAACTTTGGCTATGGTTCAATATTGATTTTTTTTTCTTAGAGAATATTCCATTACTTAGGACATATCATATCTCACTCAAGCCGCAAATCTAAGAGTCCCATTGATGAGGAGGTGGGTAGGTCTCATGTCCAGACATGCAAGTCTGTCAAGGATGAGTTTCACACTAGTCTCCTTCAGATGGTTGTTCATGCAACTCATTTTGATATAAGAATATCCATATGAAGTGATGTAATACTATAGCCACCCAAAGCTCATGCTTCCTGATGATGAGAGATGGTTTGCCATAGGTAAAACAAGAATTTTTTTTATCATTTCTTCATTTTAAGAAATTTTAGATGATTTTTTTAGACATCCAAGACTAAATTATTGATTTCTACATGTATTAATTGGATCCATTCGAATTTTGGGTTTCTCTTACCTTCGGTGTAAAGGATACCCAAAACAGGCACCAACAGTACTACAGGTTGTTGAAGAAGGAGGAAATGTACTGCATGATATGAAGGTGGCTGAGGCCATTGCAAAGGGTGAGTGTCACATGGATTGGTCTACCCATGGCATAATGGAGACTAGGGTCAACCGACATCCTATGAGACTGTAATGACATACTATTGGTGTGCTTGGTCATATGAGTCAGCTACTATGCAAGATAACTTACGTAGTGGCATGCTAACACGAGCACTATTATTTTTCTACTAGGAAGCTTATAGCAATATTTGGATTGCATGTATACATTTTAATAGGATAGGTTTTGTGGCCATCTATGCCTCGAAGAGTGAAACAGTTGGATTGGGCAGAGAGAGAGAATATAGAGAGTGATGGGGGCGAGGGAGAGTGAGGTGGGAGAGAGGAGCCAGAGGAAGGAAGCAAGAGGGGAAGCGAGAGAGAGAGAGAGAGAGAGACGAGAGAGAGAAGAGAGAAGCGATGGAGTTGGAGTGGGAGAGAGAGGGAGGAAATAAGAAAGAAATAGATAGGTAGAGGAGGAGAGAGAGAGCAGTGAGAAGGGAGAGCTAGGGAGAGGGTGAGGGAGAGAGGAGAGGAGAGAAGAGAAAGAAGAGGAGATGATAGAGAAAGGGAGAGAGATAGAGACATGGAGATGGAGAAGGACAGGGAGGGGGGAATACAAGTGATAGAGTTGGAAGGAAGAGAGAGAGAGAGAGAGAGGGAGAGTGATTTGGGGGGGGAGAGATAGAGGGAGGTGGGAGTTAAGCGATAGAGAGGAAGGAAGATAGAGATGAGGAGAGAGATATGGAATTGGAGGGGGCAGGAGAGGGATAAAACAAAAAAAACATAGAGGGATAAAGATGGAGAGAGAGTGGTGGTGACAAGGGAGTCATAGAGAGAGAGTGAGGGAGAGAGGATAGTGGGAGGCAATAGAGAGAACGATATAAATAGAGAGGGAGAGAAGGGGAAGAGAGGGATATACATAGAAGGGAAGAGACGGAGAGGGAGTGTGTGTATGTTTCGTTGGTGAGATAAAGAGAGGGAATAACAAACAAACACAAATACAAATATAGATGTTATATAGTATTATATAACCATCCTAAATCCATATTAACCTTATAAATATGAAGTGTTGGGAGGGATCCAATATCTCAAGCTGCAAACATTTCCTCAAGTTCTTCACTAGAAAAAAATATTCACCTTGAGAGATTGGATCCCTCTGGGTGCTTTATAAATCCAACGATAAGATAGATCTAGTTCGGTTAATATGAAATTAAAGTGTTTTTTTATTTGATATTATAGTGTTAAAAAAGAAAAATTCTCTTCAAATTAATTTCAAATTGGAACTAGATACAATTAGATTCAGTGAATATATTTTTTTTAAATACATAAAATATATTTTTATTAAAAAATATATTTTTAAAGTTACAAAGAATAAGAGAGAAATAATCCAAAGTTGGCTCACCTAATCACCATGTGAGGATGAATAAGTTCTTAAGGAAGGACAACTTTTCAACCAATCTTTAACAACCTTTCAGTCCCCTATAATTTGTAAGTTTAGATTTCTTGACACAATTAAGATGACTATCATAAAAAGCTGATTCACATTATTGTAGTACTTGTTATGTAGTTTTATTTTTGTTCTTAGACTAAATCAGTCATTCATTTTATTCATTTTTAGTTGGATTACTTATTAGCTTCTCACATATTTTAACCCATGACTAAATTAGTTATTTATGTTCATAGTTTTTAGTTCGGTCACCTAACATTGCTCACTTTTGGTAGAATTTCACTTGGAAAAGATATGGTGACTAATGTTTTTGGTCACCTAGTCACTAATTTCTTTTTTTCTACTAGTGTCTTGTGGGAGAATGAGTGGAAGGATTCACAACCACAACCCACAAAGATTGTGTTTATGATTTCTTGGAAATAGATTAGAGTTAGTTGTCATGGTTTGCATTTTCTTTCTATATGTTAGAAGTCAGTTTTGTGATTATATGAGTTGTATTGCATGACTTGGATGTTATTTAAATTGAACTAATATTTTCCATCATAATTTATTTCATTTTGTTAATGATAAACAGATGCATGCATGTGATTGATTGCAAGGTTGGTTGATCTATAGGAAAGGGAACCTTCACCACTTCCATCCTAATCTCCTTCATCTTTCCCTTCCACTTCCAAAATCTATCCCAAAGCCCTATTTTATAATCTATTCTTCCTAGGTGAACGAGAGCACTCATCCTAGTGCAAGATGGGACTTTGTGAGGTCCTGAGATCGTCTACAGGCTCAGACCAACCACCTTTCATTTTCTTAAACTACTTTCCACCTCTCCATACCCTTAAGACAATGTTTTCACCTACAAAAACCACTAAGACACCCTGAAGTAGCATTACATGCCTACCTATATCATTACATACCTCCTGTAGCAATCACCTATAACAAACTTGCAGTAGCAGTTTCCTTATTTTTGATCCCCACTACAACTTCGACTTAGCATAGATTCATAATGATGCCCAACTGGGATAATATTATCTAGGAAACCTCCCACGCCTCTCCAAACCTTACTTTTCTTCACTGCAAAAATAGAGTACATCCAATTTTGATTTGTAGCTTGATTAATTATGCAAGATAGGTTGGTTTCATTTCTACAAGTACAATAGTTAATTTGATGAATTATGCAAGATAACATAGATTTATTTCTACAAGTATGTTATCATTTTTCCTTTCTTAAATAGATTAGTTACCTTTTTATAATTTGAGTCAACATAATTTCTATTTTCATAGCTAGAAGCAATTTCTAATTGTCCCTTTATCAACAAGTTTTCATTTTAATTTAGTAGGAGGAAGGGCCTCTACGATATTTTTGATGTAATCTCATAATTGATGGTGGCATGAGTGGAACCCTATCTACTATACGTATGGCACTTTCACCTTCATGTTCTTACAGACACCGGGTTTATAATTTGAGTTGAGGATCCCAAGGATATTACAACATCTTTGGGGCAATACCAAGGCTCACAAAATCTAGGAAACCAAACATTTCAGAATATGACCACTTTTATTAATAAAGTAATGTTGAGAGGAAAAGATATAACTATTTTTAGCCTTTCCTGTGTTTGATCAAAATTTATTCTTAATCAATTTTGTTTATACTATCTATTTTATTTCTAAATATGAAATATATTAGGTTTTATAAAATAATTGTAAAACTTTGAAATTCCATAGAAAAACTTAATTGAGGAAATATATTAAAATAATACAATTTTCTAAGCTTTTTAGAAGGAAAATAAAATTAGAAAAGTTTGTAGTCTTACAAGTTCATGTTTGTCTTTTGTGCCCTCACTAGCGATTAGTCATTTTCTAGCTACTTTGATTGGCCCACTTTGTCTGCTCCAACAATGTCTGTCTCCTTTTTTCAGAAACATCCTCCTAATGTTAATTTTCATTACAGCCTAACTGTAAATGATTGTACACACCATGCATGATGTTGCTCTCACACCAAGATTTAAAATTTCAAGTTAATATTTAAATGATGTTCCAAACCATGCATGATTCTACTGTGACACCATGATTTCAAATTTCAAATTAAGCACAAAATGAAATTTTTAAATAAAGTGAGAAGCTATTTGGGTTTCCTTTCTCTCTATTTAAAATATATTTGGTGAGGTCCTTGTTTAACATTTGGAACTTATCTGCTATTAGTGACATGATTTCCATGAGTGTGAGAAAGAATCGTAGGCACAAACAACTACACATTTGTAACTTCAATGATTTGAAGGAAACTATATTTATTTTGACAATGTAGACAATCTCTAGTTCAATGACCATCCATCCCTCTCGACGTATCTTTCACTTGTTTTCCGAGCATGTAAATTTCTAAGTATTTGTTCTATTGTTTTATTTTAAATATTATCTTTTTACTTAAAATTTGATTCTAACTTGAAGTGATGATAAGAGAAATATAATTTGAAATTGTGTGCACATTTAAGGTGGATTGATAATAATAGTAAATATTTTTTGCATCTTTAAGGAGGAGCGATAATAACAATAAATATTTTATGCAGCTTGCTCATGGACAATGGTATACTTATTTTTTTGCAGCTTTAAGGAGGAGGGATAATAATAGTAAATTTGTTCTAAATCTCATGGTAAATATTTTATGCAAGTTGCTCTTGGACAATGCTAGACTTTCTTTATTTTCTCCCTTAAGCAAGAGCAATACTATTATCCATCTTGCTCATGGACAATGTTGGACTTGTTTCATACAAACAATTTGTCATAATTTTAGGAGTTGGTGTATGGGTATAGTTTTATCAAAAATATTAAAAAATCACTTAAAATATTCAAACATTTTAAGCATATAACCATATTTTTTAATAGATTCTTGTTGTATTTCAATAAGTGGCTTTGATACCTTTAGCTGAGTTGCCAATATATGAGAAGGTGAACAATAGGAGAAGTATGTTGTGAAACACAACAAAATATATAACTATTGTTTCCAACTTATAAATAAATATCAAGAACATCACAACAAAATTATAATTTGCAACGTGTAAAACATAGATTTCAACAAACAATACTATGTTTTAGTAATGTACAAGGGATTTTGCACCATCATGGGGGAGTTGCACTGAGTTCTAAAATATATATAATTTGTTTTATTCATATATTTTATTTGGTTCACCTTTCACACGATTGACTTTCATAATAGCTAAATAAATAAATAAAAGATAAAAATCTAATCTAGTGGAAAACTAATTATGGTGATGAATGCATGTCTAACAAGATCAACGCTTAATTAATGAATCATAAATAAGGATAAAAATTCTACAATTCAAATATTCTATTCAAGATTTCATTTTGAATCACTTTATGGCATAAAATGTATTTTAAAATTCAAAATACAGAGGTTTGAAATTTTACAACAAAGCTAGAGCCATTTAAATTCATGTGACAAAACTCGAATAAATTTACTTGTCACTTAACTAAACCTAACTTATGATGAAACACATTATTTAGCATAACGATCAAAACTACAAATGATCAAAAATGCATTAAATAAGATGGTTCTAATAAAAAATCAAACTATTATTGACTAAGTTTTGAAATAATAAAATCAAATAAAACAAAAGATAGTTAAAGAAACATAATTAATTTTACAATTTAAAAGAAAATTCTCTAGATAATTTATTTATATGTAAATATGGTATATAATTTGACATCATAGTAGTAAAGTTTTATTAATAAGTTATAGGTGAGTTGTCATCATTAAAGGGGTTTTGCTGCAAATGTAGCAAGGAAATAGGGGAGTTGTAGCAACTGTAACAAGGAAACAACGGAGTTGCATCCACTAGAATAGGCAGTTACACAGATACAATGTAAGGTAAAAAATCACCGTTATGTCAAAGTCACTTGTACAAAACTCTCAAACCAAATCATTTCAAGTTTTAAATACTATTGAGTATAATCTATAGAATGTGTCAATTTTTATATCAGATGATTGGTTTGGTTCAGATTTCAAAGGTTTCAACTCCAAGGACAAAGTGGATATTTATACCAAATAAATTCTCTCTTGAAAGCATTCCATTAATGAATGGGCTTATGGATGATTAAAACATAATAGAAGTTAGTCTGAAAATATCTTACAATATGATTCACTATGGAAATATCCAATCACTCACATAGTAGTGTGATCAATTAAGTTTAAAACATATCATTCAATTTATAATTAATCAACGACCTCATGGATTATTAAAACAAATTGTTTCATTAATTTAATTTATAGTGAATCAATGAATTTATATTTCATATTTAGTGAAATAATTAAAGAAACAACTAATAAAATAAATTAATTTTAAAAATATTTTTAAATTAATTTTAATTTTGAAATTCAAAATGTCATTTTCATTTTTTTTAATTATTTCTTTGTTTCTAATATTGTGCTTATTATTGTCAAGTTTCACTAGCACAAGTCATTCACAATGGGCCTCATTAGCATGGTGACCCGGGATCAAACCTCACGAGGGGTGGTTGTGCCCTTTGCTTGGGGGAGAAGACATGCTAAAAAATCTAGTCATCTAAGTGCTGGTGTGTCCAAGGCTGGATGCAATCCCCGAGTGACTTTGATGACTAATATTCCCCTAAGTTACAACTCAAGCCATAGGTCAAGTCTCGAGTAGCACAAACAACTTGACAAAAAAATTCATTGTGTTGATTCTTTAAATATTGATAATAACAGGCCTTTAAATATGTAAGACACTTCTCATTCATTGATTTCATCCAATTATAATTATTTTAATGCAACCTATCATTTGCATATTAACTTTCACAGTGAAAGAAAATTAGAGCTTTCAACTTATGGTTGCATGATGTAATAAACATAGAGCTTTGAAGTTCTGGTAGTATGATCTCTTTTAGAGATAGGTGGATAATGTCCATTACCTAAACCTCAAATTGTCCCATCTGGAGGAATTCATAAGCTTGAGTTTTTTAATATTTATTGGGTTTAGAGTGTGATAATGAAAATAAAGTTTAGTTTGAAATTTTTATAAAGTTATCAATAAGAGCCAAAATAACATTTCAATCAATATTTTAAGCATGGAATTTTTTTTTTTACATTTTCCATGCTATTGTTTCCATAAATAACTTAAATATCTATTGATCTGAGATATATGATATATAGGGGTTTAATGTGTTGAACCACATAAGTATAATTCCTCAAAATCTCATAGATTTTCATTTAGAAAACAAGAGTTGAATATGTTCTTATCACTCAAACATTATACCTTAAATATATATATATATATATATTTATTATATCCAAAACTCTATTTTGAATCATTTTATGGTATAAAAAAAAATTATATTTAAAATAAAATTGAAGAACATTTTACAACCAAGTAAGAGTTGATTAAGTTAAGGTGAGAAAGCTCATATATTAACTTGTCATTTAATTGAACTTCATATCACAACACGAATAAACTAGCATTTGCAGAAGATGTTGCAAAGGAAATGTTGTAAGGCGTAAAGTCTGGAAGAATAGTGACGTGTGACTGGACATTGTTGAAAGAAAGGGTGGATGATAATAACTTATAGTTTCAATTATTAGTTATGTGTATTCTGAATATGGATATTCTGTAAATAATAATAGTGTCATGTAGACGTTATCAATTATCCATGTTGTTCTTGTTTATGTGAACATGTTTTCGTATATTATTTTAAGGTTTATTGTTTTTTATCTTTAAGCAAATTTGAGAGACAGAATATTGTTTAAGATATGATATTTTTCTTCATATATGTAATTTTGCCATACATGACCGATTTATGGAACTTCTTTTTTATATCTGGGGAAATTGAAGATTAATCATCACTCATCTCCAATGATGAATTTTTAAGGTTTTATAAAAAAATACTAGTAGATCATAATGGAAGAGGTGAAAAAAATTATATTACATTATGAACAACATTATGGTTTTCATTCAATATTTGAAAATGCATCAAAACTTTTTAGATTCATCCAAGACTTGAAGAAGTAGTAAAGTACATGCGAAATCTATATTTTGTTAAAGTGATGTAGAAGTATTATTAATATTTGAAATATTGAAATAAATTATGGAAATTCATTAGTAGTAGTTTACATGGGAAAGGTTAATGGAAATAATAAATAATAAAAGAGATTGCATGTAACGGTGGAAGATGAAGGTAATTTATATACATTAGGTGGAATTTACATATATTATAATGTTTGTAATGAAGAATGCCCCTTGATCTTCAAAGATTCTTTTTCAAGTTTCAATTGAAAAATACAAGTCTCTATTGTAATGAAAGAGGTGAAAAAAGAAATATAACATCATGAAGAATACTATGGTTGTCATTGCATATTTGAAAATGCAAAAAAACCTGTTGGAGACATTGAAGACTTGAAGAAGTAGCAATGAACCTGCAAAATGTATATTTTGTTAAAATTTGTAATTTGTAAATAAATTGTGGAAATTTATTAGTAATAGTTTGCATGTGAGTCGTGTTAAAATGAATTTGGAATGAATGGAAATGAATTTACTTTGTCGTAGGGATCTAAATATTGTTAGTCTAAAATGCAAGGCGAACTATGGAATATCCAGCATTATTGAAGATTTATGTGTAATTGGAGATGTATGTTTCTTGATTTCCTGTCTTTCCATATTTTTTGCATTTTGTCACGTTGATGAATGTGGATTATGAATTTCAGAGTATATTTTATTTGTAGTAATAATGGTATAGTTGGATGGGGGTGGTATAATTGTACTTATGGATTTGGTACTAGTAGAAATCTGTTTTCTATATTTTGCAATGGAAGAATTAATGCTTCAATTTCGTCGAAGTAGTTATATATTTGTGTTATTTTTGAGTCTGTATGTCCTATTGCAAAAGAAAGAAAATGTTAGAACCAAGTAAATAAAAGATATAATGAAAATGTAATATTTGCAACCATGTATTAATAATGTTTAAGCTTGATTATTTTTCAAAGATATAAAAGGCATGTTACAAAATAGATTGAGCTTAATAAATATAGGAAACATTTTGGAGATGTTAATGTATGGGTTGGAGCAAATTGTCTGGAGTTGGCATTGTACAAATAATTTCTTTTGTATGTTTTCTATGAGAAATGTTTTTTTTTTCTTTCATTCTATCATAATGAATGAAACTCAGTGAGGGGAAATACGAAGATCTTGTAGAGAAGGGACTCTTGAAATTGGTGTCAATGTGAGACATTCATATTCAGCTTTTGCAAAGTCAATTGTTTCTTTTGGCAATGTCATACATTGAGATTTATGTATGGTTAATTCCCAAGCCATCCTTAGTGGAATTTACATAGTTCCATCTATTTTTATTACTATAATAGGCAAGTGAGTGGGATTTCTTTCATCCTAAAGAGGTTCAATGTTTGGAAAAAGCTACGAAAACAAATGTTGAAAGTTGTGGAGGTGCAGTTGCTTCTTTGTAGAAGATAGATCTAATTTCTCTAAGGGAAGAATTAACAAGTCCAAATAAAACACAAAGGTTGGAAGTTAGCATCACATTTTTGAAATTGCATAGAAGCACAATTCGCTCAAGTTGCTTGTCTTCTAACAAAATGTTGGAATATGTGTTATCATCTTCACCAATGGATCTTGCAACAAGAGTGTTTACAAATCTTATCATTTACTTATTATGGATTGTTATTTGAGAATTGGCTGGAAATAGGTGCATGAAATCATGGAATCAATTTATTTAATATTCTCATAACAAGGAGTTTGTGCATGACATGATTACGCTAAAGTCATCAATTGTTAGATTTTCATTTCTAATGTTCTGGAGGATGTTCCTGAAAGCAAGTTGGGTGATGTTAAGTTGCGTGATGTTGTCACCTTGTTGACGACATATTTTGTCCAATGTGATGATTTTGTTAAATATGTTCCACAGTGTGCTTATGTGGCTCATGCCAACATGTAGAGGTATGCCTTTGACGAGCAGTAACTGGTCGAGATCACAAACTAATATAATGGAACACTCATGAAAAAGAGTGTTTCTTTGTATTGGAAATGCCTATTGAAGGCATTCACCAATATGTCCTAGAAGATTTCTTCTAATGAAGTTCACTTCATCGATTAGTATGTGTATGATATGCTTAATTTCTTCTTGGAATTTTCCAAGAGCATTGCCTTGTATGGGCGTAAGATCCTTTATAGGAAGGTGGAGGGTGAAATGGATTTTCGATGCTTGTATGTTCAAGGTTGCAATGCCTGTAGAGGTGAGAAGCATGATTGGTGAAGTTTTTAGGCTTGCAAGGGTTATGATAATCTTTTTGATGCAATTTATAAGGAGCGATTTTCCTATACTAGAAGTGCCTTGTATTATCATTCTTAGAGTGGCTAAAATATCCTTCTTAGCAAAATTATTAGAAATAATATTTCGATCTTTTATTTGCATTGGAGATAATGTAGTAAGGATCGTCATGCTATGTTTATGGGTTTGAACAATGTGTTGAACATAGCTACTATTCTCAATGAATTGTATGCCATTATTTTGTAGATCTACTGGGAAGTGGTATGATTCCAGTTATGGTTATCAACAAAACCATGAAGGCCAACCATGTCAAGGTAATTTATGAGGAGATTGTTTGTACAGAGAAATTGGGATACTAATTCCCATCCATTTATTTCCATGCCATCTAGAGGATTTCTTTCATGAATAGTTGAGTTATCATTTGCAACAGATTCAATATCAGATAGTGTGCGGTGTTGATGCCAAGGTTTGTAGAAAATAAAAAATGTTTTTGAGTTTTCGATGAATTCTAAGGCATAATATCCTATATCTTGTACAATATGGCAAAAGGGTTTGTATAACATAAGTTGAAATCGACAAAAGTCAGAATAAAAAGGTTATGTTGTCAATAGTATGGAGGAGTAGCGTGATATGACCCAAATAATTTCTTTTGTAGTTCTAAGTTTTCATTTGTTTGTCTTGCAATGACGATCATATGACAAAGATATTGCTATTTCTATAAGTGATGTGGATTATATGGTATATGGGCATTGGATATATGTATCTATGATGTGTGGTGATGTAGAAGAGGTGGTGTTAGTTTGTGGAAGGTGCATTTAATTTTCTTGGCTTCCATTTGAAGAAAAGAATGCTTGACTACACAATGTTAATGGTAATTTTTGCACCATATGGGAGGTTTCTTGTGCTTCGATGTCACGATCAAAAAGGGTCTCTACAAGGAATTTTTGAAATGTAGATATTGTTGTCTCAACATTGGGTGAATCTAGGACAATTCTACGTAGCATGTGCTGGAAGCTTTCATAATTTTTTCTACTTTGGATGCATCTTTTGCGATATATTTCTATACAACATGTATGGAGCGTATTGGTTGGTAGTAAAAATTTGCACACCAAATAGATAGGATGGTAGAGTTATGGGTATTGAGTCGATCATAGTTGTGAGAAGGAGTGTATGTTTTTTGTCGATTGGAATCAATGAGTAATGATAATTTTGGATATAATTCCCATGGTGCTTTATACTGACATGCGAATGAGGATCTTTTCTCTCCCAGGCTTGTGCTTTTGATGCATTTTGTGTGACATTCAACGCAATTGATGATTTGTTCATAATCATTGAGAGGATTGGTTTGTTTGAAAGAGAAGGAATGTGAGGGCTCGAAGCTGAAATATATTTGTTAAAGAATTGGTTAGTAATATCCACTACTTCTATGTCTTCCTAGTTGAGGGTTTCCATATCAGATGCATTTTCTATCCAAAGGAGACAATGGATTTGTGCAGATTGTCTATGTTTTCATTCATACTTCTTAAGTATACATTTGTCTAAGATAATTTTGTAGTAGATGAGCTTTGATGTTTAGAGAGTTATGAATGAAATGCGGTAGAATACGTACTTTTACCAGTAGTCTTTTGTATGTAAGTGTTTATGTAAGATAACTTCATGAAATGTTGTGAATCTATGGGGCATATATAGAGATGTTAAATGTGGGTTAGAGATAATGTTATCATTTATCCATTTTTTTGGTTTTGAAATATCAGAAGGTTGACATCTGGGCTTGATTGCATGTATATCATTCCATTTTGTATTGGATGCTCATATCTTCAATAAATATTGGAAAGTTATCTGCGATGTTCTTTTTAAAAAAATGTATCATGTTGCTTGACTGTGATATCACATCATGAGATTGTATATGTAATAATGAAAGTGTGGATGCTTTACGAATTTGTTATCGTAGTAAAATATGGGATGAAGTGTGTATTCAAATAATTCCACTACTTTTATTCTTGGTTGATTTGGGATTGTAGCTCCTATGGGGAAAAGGGTTGGGGAATCCATAGAGAGTAGACCTTTTGTGTTGTACTCATTGATTAGGGATAGGCCAATTAGTGGCCATTCAATTGTAGTATCAAAATGGTGGTTGTAGGCATGTTATTAATGGTGAATTTCTTAGATTTATCTATTTGTATCAGGAATAATGAGTATGGATGATGATGTGTGGCCTACATAAGGGTTTACAGAATCTTCTATGGGGTCCAGTGATGGTTCAGGCGAAAGGTGGAAAATTATTCCTTGGTATTGAAAAGGTGAATATATGATCCAGGTGGATATTGGTGGCCACCCACCTATCCCATTTGGACCCCCACAACCATCTCTCTCAGTTTTTCAATTTCCACAACTGTAGCACAATTTACTATTTTTAGTAGTTTTTCAGGTCTTGAACTTACGGAGCAGTTTTGAGGCCCTAAACAATGATTTTTTTAGAAATATGGGAGAAAGATGGGTGCATGAACTGATGCTACTCTTCCCAAAGTTATATTTCTCGAATAGATATTTCTAACGAGCTATTGTGTGAATCAAACGGATATTGGGTGCCAAGGTTACGACCCTGGGAAATTGATGTACCAGTTTACCAAAATGAGGCCCACAATTTGACTTTTCATCTTTTAGGGTTAGTTTTTGAGATGTTAAGGGTTTTCCATTATTTCCCAACAATAAATAGGCCTTCGAGCCTCATTGTAACACAATTCAGAGACATGTAGCCACCACATCTCTTCTCAGAGATAAGCTACCATCGCCCTAGCTAGTCTCTTTCCATTTCTGTTTGTAAGCATATTTCAATATTTTACATTAATGAAATGAAGTATTATTTCTGCTACGTCTTTGTGTATATGATTATCTCTCTATTTTGTTGCATTCTTGTTTAAATCTGGATCAGTGGTATTAGAGCGGTCTACTTTTTCTCTGTTTTTCTTTGCATGTCCCTAATGAGGTCGTGATATAAGGAGTTAGGACTTCAATTGGCCGACATTTGCAAGACTGGTCTTGTAAATGCTGATGGCCTCCCATGGCGAATGAAAAGAAATACGAGGGGGCAAGAGATCCTATCAAAATCATGCTCAAAGAAGCCCTCAAGCGATAAAGGAATGAGATGATGGATAGATTTGCACAGATCCTTCAGCAGCTACCGAGATGTGACGCATCAATTTCCAGCAACTACTTTGGAAATACCACACTGTTTAAGGTATAAGTTAGTTTTGAAATCCCCATCTTCGAGGGCCAAATAGATGAAGATACCATAGATAAATGGTTAAATCTACTAGATTGGTATTTTGTTGTTCATTAATTTGCAAGTTAGGAAAATATTGTTTTCGCTCTCCTCAAAGTATCCCCCCACACCAAGGACTGGTGGGAAACCTACTAAGGATAGAAGAATGAAAGTACAGACTCACTATTTTCCAGCTGCACCCACTTGGGAGTCATTCCGGGATGCTATCAAGAAATAGTACTACCTTGTCAAAAGCTATGACGACAAATACATCAAATGGAGCACATTGCAGCAAGAATGGGACCAAGATGTGCCAGAGTTCACAAACATTTTTCATACCCTTTTCACACAGTTGGGTATCAAAGATTCTAAGCGGCATCTAGTACTCAAATACTGTAGCAGCCTAAAAGAATAGATCCAAGAAGAGATGGAGTTCCTGAGCATCTCCTCACTCAACACAACGTACTAATACGCTATCAGAATCGAGCAAAAGTTCAAACAGAAGAAGTGCTACTCTGGATCTAAGAATCTGAAGATCAAAGGACAAATCCAAGGCGAGGTGACCTAAGACAACCCATGAAGGCCGCATAAAAAGAACAACACCACAAATTTGAAGAAGAACACAGGAAGGTTGTGTGATTTCAACAATAGTCCCACTCATAACATAAGTCAGTGTCGGACCAACTGGTCATTGGTGGCCGAGTTGAAGGCTCCAAAATTAGATGCATGTTTCGACCGTGACTTAGAACCTGACAAGGGGAATGGAAAAGTGAAGCATATCATTGATGCGGAACCTAGCATCATTGTTTCCACCGCCAAGATCCAGAAGAATAAGCCCGATGGCCCAGAGGAGGGAGATCATATTTTCCACTCACACATACGGGTGAAGGGTTCCGCTGCAATTCATGGTCAACAATGATAGCAAAAGGAACCTCATTTCAGCAAAGGTCATGAAGTGTTTGGGTCTACAAACTACACCACACCTGCAAACATAAAGTATCGGGTGGCATCATGAAGGACGAGATCTAAAAGTTGTAGGTTTTAAACCCGTAAAGAAATTACATGCATACGAATTCTAAATCACAGGAAAAATAAAAATGCGAGAGCATAACACATAAAACACATATACACAGAGATTTCCCACTGGATCCCAAAACTGGGACTACTAGCT